>VXAZ01009688.1:215442-246127 GCA_013399875.1 Gymnorhina tibicen
GGCTGAAGGGGGTCCCAGCAGGGCTGATGTGGGTCCCAGAAGGGCTGATGTGGGTCCCAGCAGGGCTGATATGGGTCCCAGCCCCGGTCCCTGCAGGTCACCAGCCCTGGGGAGCTGGAGGAGCTCAGCTCTGGACGTGGGTTCACAACTCTGGCTTCGTTTCCTTCCCCCCCAGATCCCCACGATCATTCCTGTTGTTATAGTCCTTGTGGGAACAAACCAGCTTTTCCTTTCTGTGCTCCAGAAAAGTGGTTTACGAGACAAACAGAGAATTTGCACCTCGTGTGGTTCTGGCAAACCTCATTCCCTTCACGTCACCAGGAGCTGCAGGCACAGAGGATCGAGGACACAAAGCAGGTTGGGGTAATTCGATAGTAAAGGTGTTGTAGGACTGTACAATGTGTCATAATGTGCTCTCCCAGGAAACAGGGACAGGATGAGAGGACAAAGCCTCAGGCTGTGCCAGGGTGGGTCAGGTTGGACACCAGCAGGAATTTCCCCATGGAAAGGGTGCTCAGGCCTTGGAACTGCTCAGGGAGGTTTGGAGTGCCCATCCCTGGAGGTGCCCAAGGAAGGCCTGGACACTCAGTGCCCTGGGCTGGGCACAGGGTGGGATCAGGCACAGGGTGGGCTCGATGGCCTGGGAGGGCTTTTCCAGCGACTCCATGATGGGTGCTACGGTTTTCCTCTTACAGGACAAGTTCTCCATGGGGTTACAGGTGCAATACCAAGTCCCAGTGTGGGAAAGAGCTGAGAACTTGGCCAGGCTGCTGCCATGGGGGCATTTCCCCTAAAACCCCAAGGTGAGAGGTTGCTTGGTCCTTCTGAGCTCCTCCCCAGTGCCGGGGAGTGAGGCCTTAGGTTTTAACTTTTGTATTTTCCAAACCCTGCACTGCCTGGTGTGCAGCTCTGCGGTCTCGTGTGGCCGGTCAGCTGCTGCTCTCTCCTGCTGGTCAGACAGAACTGAGCCTCCCCGAGCCTGCTCTGCAAGGACACCCAGACTGTCCTAGGCCCAAAATGTGCAAACCAACATCTTCAGACAGGGGGTGAACTTGGGGAAATTACATCATTAACTTGAGCTTTAATTGGAGAATTAACCCTGATATGCAAATGAACCAAACTTATAAAAGTGTGAAGAACCCGTGACCCAGGGTCCATCTTGGGTGGAGCCTTTGGCCTGCCCAGGGTGTGCCCTGAGGGCCCTTCAATAAATACCCACCTTTGTTCCCTTATTCCTGTCTGCTCTCTGTTTTTTAGGTGGCCACCTCGGGCATCAAGAGGCCTGGCCCCCATTTCCATGCTGCACCTCAAACTGCACAGGAGTCACACTGGCATTAAGGTAAAATCAGTTTATTTTGAATTATGAATATTACAGACGTTGTCTCTTTTCCTGTTCCTGTTTTCTTTTCAGTCCTGTGAATAATCTGTTTGCTGACAGTGTTTGATGATCCTGTTTGCCTGCAGCTGGCTGTGCTCTCAGTGCTGGTAGGTTTTCCCTCGGAATTAGATATCACTGAGATATACAAGTGCTGCTCCAACCAGTCCTGCCTCTGACAAAGAACAGGAATGTAATGGAGTTTTTCAGTGTTCTATTATAACTCTACCATATATTACTTATACAGTACCTACCTGGGGGTAATATATTTATTTTATTCCCTGGCAATTCGAAATTGCCTGGGGAAGAAAAAAAAGCTTTGTTTAAAGCAAAAATGATAAAAAATTGTTATTTCATCCCAGAATCAACAAAGTAACCAATTTGACCTCGTGTTACTATTTCATTTTAGTTGCTAAGTAATTTACTGTTTTTTAACACAGGACAACATTCAAAATGAAATATTTGACACGAGGTATTTTGATGGGAAAGAAACGTTGCTTAAGCACTAAAAAATTAAGACAACTTGTGGCAATTGATGGACAGCTGTGCAGCATTTGGCAGCCTGCAATGGGGTTTTTTCCACGGGGAGAAGTTTCTTAACGAACTTTTCCCCAGCTCAAGGTCAGCCCAGCCACACACATATACCATGCTGAGCGTTCAGTCAGACCTGCAGAGATTTATGGGCTTAAGAGAGGAAATTTATCCTCAGTGCCTGCACTCCCTAAAATGTAGTAAATAGTAACCCCTGAGGGAGAGCTGCTGGGTGAAGCTCCAGAGGTGGAGACGTGATTTCCATCCCACCACCACCCCCAGCCACACTTGTTCTTTATTTCATTTGTCATCAAAACATTGCTGTGTTTCCTTGGGGTTTTTTATGATCACAGAATCCCAGAATGGTTTAGATCTTAAATTCCACCTAGTGCCACCCCTGCCATGGCAGGGACACCTCCCACTGTCCCAGGCTGCTCCAAGCCCTGTCCAGCCTGGCCTTGGGCACTGCCAGGGATCCAGGGGCAGCTCCTCTGGGCTCCTTGGCTCTCTCTCCAGGTAGATTTGCACCCTTTTTTCTCCCTTTTCAGCTGAGCCTTCCCCCACCACGATGCAAATGAACACATTTGTGTGACCTCATCTGTCAGGAGAGTGCTGACGTCGCCTCTCAGCTGCCCCAAATTAAAACAATCCATTTTTGTGGCCGTGAATCCTCACCCATCGTGCCAGGGAGGGCAGCTGGAGGGGAGGGATGTCCAACCCCCTGAATGGGATGTTTTGAAAGAGCCATCATTAAAATTGCAGCAAGTTCTGCTTCTCTCATAGCTGGGAGCTGGGACATGGTGGCACCTTAAAAGGAATTATTTTTCAGTGCTTGGGTATTTTAATCCTTTCTTTACATTTCCTTTTAGAACCGTATTTATAATTTAAAGCCCACCTCTGTGTGCCTTAATCCGAGACTCTGATTTGATTTTATTTTATATCTGTGATATAAATCTTTGATCCTTATTTTAGCTTTGTCTGGAATGCAACCGCTAAGGAACATGCTAAAGATGTCTCTGATTTTCTGTCAGGATCAAGATTTTCACAGAATTCAGTGTAAGGTAATGCTTCTTCAGTCTAGTTCTCACATTTTAAGAATAAAAGTCAATGAAATGCCACTACAGATATATTTTTTTGGTGCTGTAAATTACATTTTGATGAATCTTCTCTCCTGAACCAGCCCTCCTTTAGCACTGCCAGGAAGCCTCTCTTGTTGCTTCTAGCAAGAATTGTCATGGTGATGCATTCTGTTGACCACATTTTTGAAACACAGATTGTTTCTAATTTTGTTTCTCCAATTTACTCCGGGTACTGCACCATCTCTGTTCCTGTCCTCGCTCTCTGTTCTTTGGAAAATTTTTATCACGACAAACCGTGAAAATCCACCCAGGAGGATCTGCCCTGTGTCCTTCACGTGTGCCAAATGTGTGGCTGGGGAAGGCTCGGCACAGCCACCCATGTGAGGAGCAGTGAGGAGCTGGGAAAGGGGCTCAGCCTGGAGAAAAGGAGGCTCAGGGGGGCCCTTGTGGCTCTGCACAAGTCCCTGACAGGAGGGGGCAGCCGGGGGGAGTCCTGTTTCCCCAGGAAACAAGGGGCAGGAGGAGAGGAAACAGCCTCAAACTGTGCCAGAGTGGGTCAGGTTGGGCAGCAGGAGGAATTCCTCCGTGGAAAGGGTGGTCAGGCATTGGAACTGCCCAGGGAGGTTTGGAGTCCCCATCCCTGCAGGTGTCCAGGGAAGGGCTGGAGGTGGCACTCAGGGCTCTGGGCTGGGGACAAGGTGGGGATTGGGCACAGCTGGGACTGGATGGGCTGGGAGGGCTTTTCCAGCCTCAGGGATTCTGGGATTGCAGAGGGTCCCTGCGTGCTCTCCCTGCAGGAGGGTGACTCTGCAGCCGCTACGGAAGATGTACTTGAGATGGTGAATTGCTCTCAGAACGCAGCAGGAGAAGGGGACAGACCAGCAGGGCGGGGAGTGCAGGGCTCCTTGGCCTTCCAGGGCTGGTTGTGCCTCTGGGGGAGAGGCCAGGCCGTGCCCTGAGGAGCTCTCAGCCCTCAGAAAGGCTGGCAAGCTTTTAAGTGAGCTGAGAGCTCCACGAAGAAATTAAATTTGGCAGTGAAAGTGCAGTACTTAGGTTCCTCAAGTAGTCTTGAGATATAAAAGCGTTTCTGTGGGAGTTCTTGGCTGAGTGAGAAGGCTGAGAGCGGAGTCCAGCAGCCTGTGGAGTGCTGCTGCTTTAGTGGTTGCATCCTTGTGTCGATGGCTCAAAGAGGAAGGGGTGGCCTGAGTTTGTGTCCGGGCATTTCTTGTGCATCCATGCAAGGGACAGAGGCTGTCCTGAGGGGCTGCTCTGCCTGGGGCTGGGAAGGGAGCCTGGAGCTGCCAACAAAGGCCTGAACGTAGAGGGAAACTGGGTGCACTGGGTGCTAAATCAGCAGGACTTCTGTTGGTGCTTCTGGATTCCTCCTCCACAGCCCCAGAGCTCTGGGATGGAGCGTTTCCCATCCTGTCCTGATGGCTGGGATGGATGGGCGCTGTGCCGTGCGATCCTGGAAGGGGTGGGGTTGGGAGGGACCTGAGAGACCAGTTCACTGCACCCCCTGCCATGGGCAGGGACACCAGGCCAGGTTCTTAGGGAATGGGTAAATCAGATCATCCAGGCTCCAGGAAAGAGCTGCCCCAGGTCCCTGGGGATGGGGAGCAGGGAACAAGGGGAAATTTGGGCAATTTCCCATGGGCTCTGATGGGCTTCTCACATCCCTGTCTCCAGATGGCTGCTGAAGGGATGTGTTGTGTCCAGCCTTGGACAGAAACACTGGAACACCTGGAACAGCATTTGTGGATGTTGCTGAGAGAAACAGCTTTATTTCTGCATAGGGAATGTTATTTCTGCATAGGGAATGTTATTTCTGCTCTCCCTAATCTCCAAAGGCAAAGCTGTCTGAGTTTTTCAAAAAATAAACCCAAGCATATTTTGCATATTATATACCCAAGAATATTATGTTTTCTTCTGTTGTTCAAGCAATAACAAATTGAATTTGAGGAATGCTGTTCGTTTTGGCACAGTTTCAGAGAGAACATTCCAAAGGAAAGTAAATCCTTCAAGGAGAAGTGGAAGAGGATGAAAGCTGCTGGGTCCTTCTCCCCATTTCCACGTGCAGAGGTGTCCTTGCTCAGGGACCCGCAGGGGACAAAGCCCAGGGAGTGGGAAGGCTGAGCTCCACCTGCATGACAGGTAATGCCGGGCTGCACGGAAACATAAATATTTTCTATATAAACAGAAAAATTGAAGGGAAGTCTAAGAATATGTGGGAGCAAAGGCTTGAACGACACCTCAGTGGGAACTCAGCTCGCCCCAAGGCTGAGGAACAGGCACAGAACATAAGGAACAAGATCCCAGGATACGGAGGAAATCTCGATTTATAGGAGGTGGCAACTCCCTATAGTTTCTACAAATGTCACCAAGATTTTTAAAAGTTATGAGGACATTTTGGCATCAGCTTGACAGAAATGTAAATGACTCCATCATTAGTGCACAGCCTTGTTTGCCAGCAAAGAGGAGTCTGGAGGAGCTCCGTGTCCCCCTGAGCTCCTGGAGTGGTGACACAAAGCTCTGTGATTTTATTGCAGGAACGCTCAATCGCAGGAGTCATCTCGATGGGGCTCTACTGCTTCTGTGGCTGCATTCCCCGTTTTCTCCATCCCAGTGGGGGCTGGGCCTTTTTGCACAGCCTGTAGGAGCAATGCAAGTCCAGCAAAGCCCCCGAGGTGCCGGCAGCGTGCGCGGTGGGAGCGGGAGCAGTGCGGGGGCTGTCCTGGCCAGCCGTGTCCATGTGAGAGGAGATGGAGAGGAGATGGAGATGGAGAGGAGATGGAGAGGGAGAGGAGATGGAGATGGAGAGGGAGAGGAGATGGAGATGGAGAGGAGATGGAGATGGAGATGGAGATGGAGAGGGAGAGGAGATGGAGAGGGAGAGGAGATGGAGATGGAGAGGGAGAGGAGGCAGCCCTGGTGCTCCGCTGTCATGGCAACGGGGCCGGGAACGCTGGGGACTGACTGGATCTGAACATCCAAGTGCTCACTTTCTGCTGGGATGTGCTGCTCACGAGTTTGGGATGGCCTCGGCTGGGAGCCGGGCTGGGTGCCAGCGCTCCCCGTCGCGGGAAGGACACTGCTGGCAGCGGGGCTTTGGGAGGGGGGTTGGCGGCAGGGCTCTGTTCGTCAGAGGAGAGGTAAAAAACACACGGTGGGGATTGCTGCTAGCTCATGACCGGCCACGAGCTCCCACCACCCTTCATGGCCATCATCAAACGTCCAAAACCACCTGGAGCCCGAGATCGTCAGTGCCGGCTGCTCCTGTTCCTGAGGCTCCTCCTTGGATCCTCCTGCAGCTGTGCCCAGCTGTGCCCCAGCCCCGGCACCCCTCACCATCCCGGCTGGCGTCGGGGCCGGGAACTGGGAACTGCAGGAGCTGCTGGCGGTGGAGGGGGTGTCACTGGGGAAAACCTGACCCATCCCTGGGCTCCTGGGGTGGGCCTGCCTGGAAATCCCCGAAAATGGAGAATTAACTGGCAGTTCAGTCCCTTGGGAGGGCTGGGGTTTGCACCTCAGTGCTCTTTTCTCCGCACTCTGCTGCTGAACTCTCCTAGATAAATACTTCCATTAGGTACTCCTTTAAAAGCTGGTTTGGGGACACTTTCTGTGATTAAAATAATTCTGAAGGACAATTTTTTACATATGGCATTGGTCAACTTGTGGATGTGACAGCTTTTCTAGCAAGAATGACTTTTAAATTGAAACTACTGAAATGTTTGAGCAGCTGAAAAATGGTTATAGTTTTCCACACCTGGTTTTCCCTTTGATCTCACATTCTGTCCTTAGAAAAGGGTTTAACATATTTTATTTTCTTTTTAAATATAAGTTTTTTGAGGAAGAGAGCATCTTAAATACGTACCATGGGTGAGGTGTGAGGCCTCTGTGGCTGAATGTGACCACCCACAGCACCAAATCCCCACCCTGGTTTCAGTTCCATCTTCATTCAGTGTGAGAGAACACTTGGATTTCGGTGAGAGCCTTGAAAATGGGTTTATAGTGAGCACAAACAGAAACTCATCTGGAATTGAGCCTTTCATCCAGAGCAGTCAAATCTTGTCCTCCTCTTTGCCTATTTTCACGCCTTCCTCAGCTCAGAATTGAGGGAACCAATCTGAGACAACCCAGATTGCCTTGGAACAAATGGCTTTTCTTGTCTCCAGGTCCTCTAAACCTCATTTCTAAAGCTGTTTTTTAATTTAGTTTGAAGCTATTTTCCAAAAAGAAGAGATGTTTTAGGAAACTCCTGCAGATATTGACAAAGGAAGATTTTCACATAGTTGGATTTTACATCTGGATTGGATTTTATTGGATAACCACTGTTTCTCCTAGAAAACATCCCTACCTTCTGCCTGGTCCTGGCTTCCTGGTTTGGATTTTTCTCACCTGTTGAGAAAGGAGCTGATGAAAAAATGCCAATATTTTAATTGTTACAAGAGAAGAACCTGAGTTTGCTGGGAGATATTTAGCACTTGCTGGGATGTTTTTTATTTGCTGGATGTTTCTATTGCTCTGTAAAGAAATTCCTGTTGGAGAGGTAACTCTGCAAAAGTGTGAAGAACTAATTCACACAGTGATAAAATAGTTATGGAAATGAGGTGGGGAGGGCTCATTTATCTGAAAGATTACTCGGGAATAGCATCAATCACCAGGATTGGATAATGAAGCCCTACTGGAAAAGTAATGCTGTGGCCCCTCATACCTGAGCACAGAGAAGGGGATTTACCAGCTTCCTGTGGGGATTTTATATCTGCTATAAATAGATGGCACCAATATTATTTTGCAGTTAGTTTTGCCTTTGTGCAGCATGGGCAAATGATTGGGTTTGCTGGCAGAGCTCAGTGCTCTGGAAAGGTCGGGACAACAACAAAAAAAACCCCAGGAATTTTGCACTTAATTAAAAATAATATAAAGATAAGTAGTATTTTAAGATTGAACATAATATGTGTAATATGGAATAAGTAAATTAGGAACTCTGAGACGTAAATAGCACAGAATGCCAGAATGGTTTGGGTGGGAAGGGATCTTAAAGACCCTCACGTCCCTCCACACTTCCACACCTCACTGAGCAAAAATTGGATGGCAAAGGCCTGGAGCCTGACCCTGCTTTAGCTTTAGCCCATCCATCTTTGCCTACAAACCAACGCAAAACTCGCCTCACGTTTTTCGTGACAAGGGCAGAAGTCCTGAGCTGGCAGCAGGGACCAGCACAGCTTTCCCCTGGGCTGGGGAGAGGCTCCAGCCGTGGGGCTGTGCTGCCTCCAGCCCTCCAGAGCACAGGAATGAATCCTCTGGCAGGGAAATGCAGCCAGAGCTGTGGTTAGAGGGAGGATCCAGCAGAGCCTGGAAACCACAAAACTCAACAGAACTCCCATCCTCCTCAAACTGCAGAAAAAACACTCGAGGGGAGATTTAGATTGGAGATTGGGAAGAAATCCTTCCCTGTGAAGGTGGGCAGGCCCTGGCACAGGGTGCCCAGAGCAGCTGTGGCTGCCCCTGGATCCCTGGCAGTGCCCAAGGCCAGGCTGGACGGGGCTTGGAGCAGCCTGGGACAGTGGAAGGTGTCCCTGCCATGGCAGGGGTGGCACTGGATGGGCTTTAAGGTCCCTTCCCACCCAAACCATTCTGGGATTCTGAGAATTCTTTGTCTGTCAGGTACACAAACACCAAGGGACGGGCAATGAATCACACCAAACCTGTGAAGAATTGATGGGATGTGCAGGACAGCCCCAGCTGAGGCACACGGCGTTTATTCACTCAGTCATTAAACACCGGCCCCAGAGCAGCTCTGCAATACTTCCTTCCTGCAGGCTGGCACACAAGATTAGCTCAGATTGCCTCTGTCTATTATTTTTAAGCAAAAACCCCCTTTTAATTTCATATTGTTATAGGAAAATAATTGGTTTAATTAGTTAAACCTTTCCAGCTGCAGAGAGAAGGAGATGTGTGATTTTTCATTTCATGCCACGCCGTGCTCTCAGGACAGTCTGAGTGCTGAGGAGACTCCTCAGAGATTGTTCTTTTGATTTTAATGCAAAACTCTGCTCACGTCACTGAGGAGCAAGTCTCCATAGCAAGGAGTTGTGCTGGCTCAGATCCCCTCTGCAGACGGCTTCGGGTGGAAAACAAGGCAGATGATCTAAATTGGAGGTAATAGGTGGGAATGTGGGATGCACAAAGATTGCAGATGCACCCTGGACCTGCAGGATTAATGAATTTGTGCAGCTGCGAGGTTCTGCCTGGGAGAGCTGCTAAAACCTCGGGCCATGAAAAGCAGGTACTGGACCTTTGGGACCCCCTGTTAGGTTGGAGCATGGCCAACAAGAGGGTTAAAAATGTTTATTTGTAGGCTGGGGGAATTTTGGCCTGAGATCTGAGAGACTTTCCTGGGAGGCCTGTGACAGCCTTTTCCTTTCCCCACCCTGCACAGAAGCCTTGCTGAAGCTGTTCAGTTACAGGCAGCCATACATTCTTCCTCAGTCTCTTCTTTAAAGGCAGGTGAAGTTTAATATTTAAACTTTTAGGTATCTTGCAAAATTCAGCCTTTCCTTTTTTAAGGCAGGGGAACCCCAGAATCCCAGAGTGTGGGTGGCCATCAAGCAAAGCAAGGCAGTGTCCTGATTAAATCCCAAATGCCCCCAGTGCCCCTGCCCAGCCCCGGGCTCTGGTGCCTCCTCCCCTGGCTGGGAGCCTCTCCCTGCTCCCCGTGAGGTGGGAAATTCTCCTTCTCCCATTTCTCCACCCAGGCCTTGCTGATACGTGGCTGCAGCCCCGTTATTTATGGCAAGCAGAGCGCTCTGCTGGAAAGCCAAACGCACAAACGCCGGCACGCCGGGCCCGCTTCAGATGTTTTGCAAATACAGATGAGGTAAGAAAAGCCATAAAAGCTTCTGAGGCCTCTTAATTTTTCCCCTTTGAATTATCTGTCATAAAACCTCGCCGGAGATGGGATGTGCTCACTCAGAGGTAGAGCTAATGTGCTCTTTGATGCTGTTGTTTGCGAAATCTCTGACTTATTAGCAATAAATTCCGGGGCTGTGGTTGGCCTGGAGGAAAGGAGATTTTTGCCAGCCTGTACATTGGAGGTGGCACTTGAGAAATGCTGCCCTCGGCTTTGGGGAATGCAGGAACGCTCTGGAAGTGGTTGGGTGCTGAGCTTGAGGAGAGGAATCACCAAAAACTCGGATTTTGGGAGACGGAGTCTATCAAAACAAAGCAGGGAACGCGCTGCTGGCGTGCAGCTCCTGCCAAGTATGAGCTGAAACCAAACTGGCAGAAACACCAGGGAGCAATTTTTTTTTTTTTTTCCAAAAAAGCTCCACTCCCTGGGTGTAAAAACCTAGAAAATGTGTTTTTCTTGCTGTTCCCTGCTCACGGGACCTGCCAGGCTGCTCCTGAACGCGTGACACTTTTCCAGCCACGGGCAAGCTGTGATCCCGAGCTCACGTTTGGCTGTGCAGCGCAAACAGGGCCACCAGATTTCCTCCCACACCAATCTGCTTTGGCCTTTGCCGTTCCTGAGCTTTTCCCAGCGGGATTTACCAACTGTGCAACATCCCTGAGGCTACGGGGGCTGAGATCCTAAATGTGGTGAAAGTCGTTCGGGGAGGGATGGAAGGGCCGGGCATCCCAGCAGTCTGAGACGGCTCAGGACAAGTAAATGAAGAATTTTCCTCACTCCTTGCCACCCAGGCGTTTTTGGCAGCTCTCAGCATCCCCTCCCGGTGGGGGAGGGTGAGAGGGTGTCCTGCCCCAGCAGCGGATGTTCCTCCTCGTGCAAAATCCGGGGGAATTAACGTTAGAACATCGCGCCTGACATTAAAGGGACACTCAGCCTACACCGACCCCGTTCCTGGAGGTCTTGTCTGGGAATACAAAGTATAAATTGGCTGATAAATAGTGTTTCAGTCTCAAAAAAAAGAAAAATAATACTTTTCTTAATTCAACTCTTGGAATTTTTGGTTGGTACCTGAGCTCCATGGTCTGATGCATCTCCAGTTCATCCTTTCTTGCCTAGCTGGTTTTATTAATTGCAACATCCTCAGCTGTTCTTCTGTTTAGGCAATAGGGAACAATTCAGCCTGAACAAAATTAATTTTCCTGTTTCACGTGGTTTTGTTTTGTTTTTTGGGGTTTTGTTTGTTTCTTGTAGTTTTTAAATGAATTCTAGAAAACAGCAATGAAAATATGGGAGGGAAGTCTGAGGTAAACATTGATCTTTACAGTGCAATAATTTATGGTACCAACTTAATAAGTGGTGTGACACGAGCAGCTCACCCCCCATTTATCATGCATTGATAGTTTGATTCCAGAACTTTTAACACCACTGCTCGCTGTGACATAATAAAGGACCTGCCAACATTCCCATTAAAACCATGAGATTTTAGGAGTTCTGCTCCAGCTATAAATACCAGTATTTGGAATCTATGAATTATTTTGCAGAGTAACAACCTCGGAATGACTTGTTCCAGCAACTATGAAGAAATAAGACTTTGACATTTTTGAACTTCAGGAGGACATCTCCCCCTTCCCAGAAGAAAAGGCTCAGGGATGCTTTTCATTATGTCCACCAGCAAAAGTTTACCAACTCGGAGACAGCTCCTGAGCTAAAATAAATCACTTTAATTCCACAGATGGCAAGGAGGAGACAGCAATTTACATTAAAAGGTTCTGATGAGAGCTGTCTGGAGCTGGAGCTGGCTGGCATAATGGCTCCAGGCTAATCACACACCTCCAGGAGCTGTGCTGTGGTTCTGGGCAGGGAAGGAAGGGACAGAAATAGCAGCTGACTCCCAGGTCTGCTCTCCACGGCCCAGCTCAAGGACTTCCCAGACATTCTGGTCAGCAAGGTCACATGGGAGCCTGGTGACTGCCAGTCTCTCTGCAGATAAGGATGTCAAGTCCAATTATTTCTGCCTCTCACGTCGCTTTCTGCTGCTGTAAGGAATGCTGTGGAGCAGAAGAGCCCCCCTGACACTCGGGGCTGGCTGCCCTCCCCATGCCGTGCCTGGGAAGCCTGGCTGGCACTCACAGCCCTGCTCCAAAGGTTCTGGGGGATAGCCAGGTGCTCCACACCTGCTTTTCCCGGGGAAACCCACTCCAGGTAAGGTGGGTGTTAATAATTCCAAACATGGGGCTGGGTCAGAGCCCGAGGGCTGGGAGTGCTTCACTTCCTGCAGAATCTCACTGGGACAGAGTCCTGTGAGCTCAGTGCTCGTTTCTCATGGAATCATGGAGTTGTTAAGGCTGGAAAAGGCCTCTAAGATCAAGTCCAACTGTTGATCATCAATCCAGCTGTTGGGCAGCTGTGGCCATTCTGGTACCTGTGGGTTTGGTGGGGAAGCGTGAGGAGGTGGGGGGGTTGTTCTCACCCGATGTTTTCCCATTAAAACAGTTTGTTTCCGTGGAAATTCCTGTGGGGGAAGATGCACTCGTTGTTCCCAGAGCCAGCCCAGCAGTAACGAGGTGCCCCCAGGTGCCTCCAAGGCGAGGCTGTGCTGGTTCACTGGCTCCTCACACTGCGGCTGTGGGGTCCACACGTGGCACAAACACTCCCACAGGAAGGGGACATTCCTGGAAATCCACGCTGCTTCAGAGGGAAGTCTGCACCTAAAAGGTTTTTCAACTCGTCAGCCCAAAGCCCACAGCCTCCCTTCCGTTCCTTCTGGAAAATCCAGAAATTCCTCTCACGACTGAGGGCTCAAACAGCTCCACCTTCCAGGTTTGCTGGTTCAGGAACCCCTAAAAAGAGATACATGGAAAAGAGAACTTGTGGGTAATGGGATAACAATGGAAAATAAGTGAACTGGTGAGCTAAATTCTATTTATACCCAGAGTTTCTGAAGAATTGTAATAAAAAGGGGGTGTGATTATGTTTGTCTTAGCTTAGGCTGTAGGGATTTAATGTACATTCTGTAAGTCATTAAACAATTTTGTTGGGGCATTTGATCTCCATGTTAATACTTTATTACCACAGATCACTTGGAAACGGGAAAGGGACCTATGAAATTGGAAAACAAATTACAGTTTGTTGGGTTTTTTTCAGTAACTAGCTCATTTTAAACCCCATTTTTAGCAAGAAATAATGACTTGCTTTATTTAGAGACTATTTAAAATGCTCTCGAGGTATCTATTGAATATCTTGACATCACGGATAAATCAGGAGCAGACTCAAAATTAGCCCTGCACTGTTGTATATTACAATATGTTCTATATTGCAGTTACATTACCCAGCCCTCGTACAATGCACCTTAGAGATGGGAGAGGAGTCAGTCTGTTCTCAAAGCTGTTTCTAACATTTGATCATCCGTAGCCCTGAAAACCCGCCAGGATCTGTCTCCGAGGCGGAGCTGGGCATCTGTGTGTGGGGAGGGGAGGGTCTCCAGCAGGCTGCAGGTGCTGGGGTTTGTGGTGCTCTCTGGCTCGGTGCTGTCACTGCGTTATTTGTGTGTCCAAAAGTAGCCGGGAGAGAGGTGGATGCTCATTTGAATTTTAAGGTAATTAAACCAACCTAATTCCTGTCAAAAATAATCAGGATAAGACCTGCACTATTCCAAGATGGAAAGCTGGGCACCAGGGTCCGGATGTCGGAGCTGCTCCGGGTGATGCTCCTGTGACCTGGGGCTGGTGGAGGGTCAGGGTTTGCTTTGTGATGCCAGAACCATTAAGCTGCTTTCTTGGTTAATTAAAACATGCACCATTAACTGTTGACTTAGTGCCTTCCCAGACTAGGCAGGTCCTTACTGGGATGAACGAGGTACCCTGGCACAGGGTGCCCAGCCTTTCCATCACAACCAGCGTCTGCTTCAACTCTCGCTGCTCCCCTTTTCCCGCCCGTGGTCCCTCATCTCCTCCAGGCTCTGGTGAGATTCCTCAGCCCAAAGGGCTGCACAGCCTTTGGGATGGCAGGGAGCTCTCCAGGGCACGGGTTCCTCCCCATCGCACAGCGATGAGCGTTCACTAACGCTCTCCCCAGGACGGCGTTTGGCCAGGAGCCGCGTCCTTGCTTCCCCAGCAGTTCCGTGTAAGCTGGAAGGAAGCAGCTCCCCTGCGCAGGGTTCATTTGAGCAGCTGCCTCGGGGAGGGATTCTCGGTGTGTTTGCTGCTGGAGAACATCGGCAGTGTTGTGTTAAACACGGGGGGAGCAGGGGCAGGGCGGGAGCAGCCGGGCTGTCCCTGCTGGGCTGGCAAACTCCAGCCTCTCCTGCCGGCATTCACCACCAGAGCCACGGAATATTTCCCCTCCTTTGGCCTCGGACCTTGTTACTCAGGAGAACATGCAATAATAAAGGAGCATTTTGAGTGATTTCGTTAGAAATCCATCAGACTGTCAGACAGTCTGGTGGCATCAATAATTCCCTATTAAGCCCTCTACACCCATTATGGTTTGTGCTTTTCCTTTTTTTTTTTCGAAGTTAGTTTCCAGGCAACCAGTAAGAACTGAATTGCATTAAGCTATTAATTCAGCCTTGCACGCCAGCTCCAGCTCCTGCAGCCCAGTTCTTCCTCTCCTGTACAAGTTTCCTCCTAAAACCCCTTTTATTGGTGTAACCTTCGGTGGTGCCCAGCCCAGAGAACTGGTGTTGAAATGGCAGGGTCTGGGTTGGGTTCTGCTCCTTGTTTGGGTTTCAGTACTGGCTGGTGGGGGTGGTTTTGAGCAGAGATCTGAGGAAGGTCGGTGTTGGTCACCAGAAAAAACGCCGTGATCCCCTGGCGTGCTCTTCATCGCCGCGTCAGAGATGGCCTCAAGAAGGTCTGAATTAGGAAGATTCCTGGGATTTGAGAGTGGGGAGACCCTGGCACAGGGTGCCCAGAGCAGCTGTGGCTGCCCCTGGATCCCTGGCAGTGCCCAAGGTCAGGCTGGACGGGGCTTGGAGCAGCCTGGGACAGTGGGAGGTGTCCCTGCCCATGGCAGGGGTGGGATGGGATGAGCAGAAGCAGAGTCTCATTTCTGTAATTTGTAATTTGAACACAGGCAGATGTTATGTCAGAGATCCCTTCCTTTCAGGGAACACATGGGTTTAAGAACGTGACTTATGAATTAATCCTCGTATGGGCAGCGCCTGTGCATCGGTAGTGGAACAGTAAAGATGCAGCAGTAATGAGATGGAACCACCCCGAGCGTGACATGAAAATCCTTGCAGGAGCTAAAAAGGAGTGATTTGGGTGTTGTGCTGCAGAGTTAATGAATGTAAGGAGAAAGGAGCTGCACTGGCAGCCTGGGAATGAACTCCCTGCTCGTTCCCTGAAGCAGGGCAGGGAGGCTGAGCCTGTCAGGTTTCCTTCCAGGCCCAGCTGAGAGGAAGCTGTAGAAGTGGAATGGGGATCTGGGCTGGAATTGCAGTTGTGGCTGATAATGACGATGATGAGCTATGAAATCCAGCCTGGACTGAGCTGTGCTGCGTCTGAACGGTCAGGAAGGTCCTTCTCCATTCCCCAACCTATGAGCTTTGTCTCAGGCTTTGTGCTGGGCTCAGTGAGTTGTGGAAGTCACTGGAGAAGCTGTGCTGGGCATTGTTGGTGAGGCTACAATTAGAAAAATCAGTGTTAAGTGAAAGAATTTGTCTTTATCCGCTGCCAAAAAATAACAAAAAATTATAATAAATAAACGTAATACTCCAAAAAACTGAAAGTGAAGCACCAAGATAAAGCCATTTCAGATCAAGCTGCCATGGCTTTTGTAAAATAGCTGACTTGGGAAAGAATTTTAAAAAGTGATTTAAAAAAAAATTACTAAAAAAATAAACTACCGTTTTGAGCTCTTTCCAATTTCTGTCATTAGAGATCTATGATATAAGTCTGAATCACAGAGGTGACAAATCCAGGCCCCAAAAGGAAACCGCATCTTCATCAAACTAAATTAAACGAAATTATTAAAGGTCTGCTGATTATCAGCAGAGAACATCATAAATGCTCCTCTCTGCAGCAGCCATAAGAACTCGGGCAGTCAAAAAGGGGTTTTATGCCACACTGGTTGCTCAGGTTTCTTGGGACAATTACAATCACCGGTGCTTTCCCCTGACATTTATCACTGGCACAGGGACGTGTTGCCATCCTCAGGGGCTGTGGTTCTAGCAGCAGATCCAAAAAACCCCCGTGGTCAAGATGCTGAATCTAATCACCTTCTCCATTTCTGGGCCATATTTTATTAAACATTTTCATCACTTTCAACTGTGCATTCATACCTCCCCAGATTTATATCTGTAATTAGGGGATCATTATTTACCAGCTAGTAAAGACACCTTTCAGCAACGTAATTCAAATGTCAGGAGTTACTGCCAGTTCCAGACTAATAGTACAGTTATTTATTTGGCTACAGGTTAGGAATGTGGCTGCTGTCAGAAACCTTTGGAAACAGTTCAGAGATACTGGGAAACAACTATTTGTGTTTTTCCAGCTGAAGAGAATCAGTTGTATGTGAAGGAAAGTGATCCTTCTCTGAGATCTAAGTTCGGTAATGAGTTGTTTTTATTTAACAAAGTCTCTAACAGATGGTGTTGCTAAATTTTGAATATTAGGGCTGCTTTTGCAAGAGGCCTCCACACAGGCTGATGGAGCACAGAGGAGGTTTCACATTTCAGCTCGAGCTCAGGGCTGATCCTGTGGTCACTCCTGGGGTTGGAGCCACCCCTGGGTGACCCCCCTGTGTCTGCAGCCGCTGCCACCCAAAGCACTGCCCCTGGAGGGACCCTGGTAATGACCCCGGGGGTGCTTCAAAAACAATTATTTCTTGTGTGGGCTCTGTAGGAGGAATCACAGAGTGACAGAATGGGNCTCCAAGCCCTGCCCAGCCTGGCCTTGGATCCAGGGGCAGCCACAGCTTCTCTGGGAAATCCATTCCAGGGCCTCTCCACCCTCACAGTGGATGAGCTTTGTGGATCAGAGCAGTTTCTGGGTTATCTGAGGTTATTTTGCAGTTGGTTTCTGGAAGGTCTGTGCTCAACACCACCTTTACCAGTCAATTCTCTAATCCCACCAAAAACCCCATTAAACTGAGAAGCTGTGTTTCCCATAAATCCACATTTCCTGGACAATAAGAAGCAGACAGTGGTGCTGCCATCCAAGTCTAACCAACATCCTTCTTGTTCCCTAGGGCTGAAACCCTGGAAACAACCAATTTCTCACCAAATCCAGCAGCACTGGTGTCGTCCCAGCACGGCCACTTTGGCAGGTGTCACCCTCTGGTCACCTGCCCGTGCCTCTGGTGCTCCAGCAGGAAGGTTTGGGCTGCTGATGGTGAGACACTTCCCACACTTGTTCAAACCCAGTTTATACCCTTTTTTTTTGTTTGGAACCACTGCTCAGACTCTTTGTTGTGCTTCTATAGACGCTCCGATCCTTTTGAAACGGGGGTCAGACATTTGCTTGGGTTCATTGCTGCAAACCTTCCCCAGTGTCAGAGGTTGTCCCTGGCTGTTCAGTCGTTCCATGCACTCAGAACTCACATGGACAAAACCTTCATCATTGCAATTATTTTCTCCATAAGCAACACAAGATGGTGGGGCTTTTCCAACGTGGGAATGCAGCTGATGGAAATGAAGGGTGACTGTGCACATGTAATTCAAGGGAGTAGCTTTGGGGAAACATCAGCCAGGGGAAGGAGGAAAAGAAATTTGAATTCAATTGGATTTTAGTAACTTCAGCTTGGGTTTGAATCATATTTACATGCTTTTCCCTCTCTCCTCTGTTTGCAAGTTTTATTGCTATGGTTCTCGTGTCTTGGAGCGATGTGAATTAGTGGGTTTGTTATTGCTGAGAGGGAGGGGAACTGCAGCAGCAAGGAATGAGATCGTTCCCTGGAGTCCTACACAGGAAAAGTGTGGAAAACCTGGAGCTGAACCCAGATCCCGGGAGACGCCGAACGGCCCCAAAACGTATGGTGCGGTGGGCCAGGAGCTGCCAACAGGAAGCTCAAGTCGAGGTTTAAAACTCAATTAGCATGAAGGATGTGATGGAAATGGGGACGTTTAGGGCAAAATCCTCCCTGCCTCGCACGGAGACCCAGGAGCTTTGCAGCTTTCCTGTTTTTGCCTCCAGCGGTGCCCAAATGTGAGAATTTTGCGCAGTTTCAGAGCGCGGATGAAAGTGAGAAATCATTTAACAGCCAGAGCTCCAACGGGAGCATCAGCAGGAGCTGGACTGATGGAAATGCCCCAAAATGAGGGTGGTTTCAGGGTGATTGTTTTTATTGTTGGTTGCAAGCTTTCGGTGAGAGCTTTCGTGAGTGAGTATTTTGGGACAAGGCAAAGACTTCTCGCAGGGTGAACCAAAGATGAAATTACAGTTCTTTCACAAGAACTGCACTCGTAAATGAAAAATATGATGTGGCACAGTAAAAATAAGACCATTGTCCTGAAGTCTTTGGCTATGTCCTTTAAAGTGTTCTTTGGGGATTAATCATCAAACGACTGTGTCACAGCAATTCGGCTCAATGGGTTTTTGCTTGTATTGCAGCCTTAGATTGCACACTGATTGTCAATTAAATAATTTTAAATAATGCAGCTGTTAAACCTGCCTGATTTGGCTCTTGCCTGGCCGGGGTTTGCTGGGTAATCTTTGCTTCTCCATGGTCCTGTTCCTCCAGCACAGCCACGTTCTCTGGAGGCCTCTCCGCTACAAGAGAGAGAGGTGCAGCTTGTTCCTCTCTTGGTAAATACACGGAATCCAGCCCATTCCCATCTTCTCCAGACTCCAGCATCAAGTCCCCACTGCATCTGGGGTCTGGAGCACTCCCAACACACAGCAAAATGACCAGGAAAAGGCACTGATTAAAGAAAGACTTGGAGCCCAACGTGGAGCCCTTGACCACCAAGGACAAAGGTGGAGCTGGAACAGGTCTGCTTCCCTCAGGGAATGTACTAATGGTCATCTTTTCCTTCTCCTGGTTTTTTAGACTGTGTTCACAGAATCATAGAATGAAAAAGACCTCCAAGATCATCAAGTCCAACCTTAAGTGTTCCTTATATATGAATGATGCCAGAATTTTATTGGTCTAGAAATGGAAAATGAACTCCAAACACTCCAATCCAGAGAATTCCAGCCTAGTTCAGGTGGGAATTAAGCAGGAGAAGTTTCAAGTAATTCATGTTTGAAATGCCTTTGTAACTTTTGCTTCATAAAAACAGAAAGGGACATAAAGTGATGGTAAAAATTCCCATTTTGGAAGGGGAAGTTCTCCTTCCTGGCAGTGAGGATAAAGGAAATTTGCTGTCTTTGAAAAGAATTGTCAGTGGTTACTTTGCTTTCAAATGTTAACTCAGCACATCTTAATCCTGCCCACTCTCAAGCATTGCTTTGATGGGAAGTTGGTGATTTATGGGATTGAATTAGAATTCCTGATTAGAATTAATGTCTTGGTTAGAAACACTAAAACCTCCTGCAAACTCCTGTGGTTCCCCAAAGCCAAGGCTGGGCAGGCTCCAGCCTCTGGAAGTGCAGGGAGCTGGGAGCAGCCTCTGGTGGCTTGGGGCTGCCTTAAGTAACCCCTGCTGCTGGAGTTAGAGTGTAAATGGAAAAGTTAAGGAGAAAACACAAGAAGCACAAGAGGGTTTTTTCCTCCCTAAGTGCTCTCATGGGTTTGCCTGTCTTTTACTTGTTCCTCTCTTCTCCAAAACCCCATTTTTTTCTTTTTTTCCCCTCAAAGAGCATGAAAAGGAAAATTGCTAATGAGTCAAACCACCAGAAAAGTTAAGGGATGTGTTGAGGACATGGGTGTTTCTCCATGGTTGTGGCAGAGCTGGAGCCCACACGGAGTCTGCAGCCAGCACTGCCCTGCACTCATCAGCCATCCTTCTAACTAAATTAACTGTCTGCAATTAACACACAGTCCAGCATCACTCTTTTAATTCATCTTCTGCTTCTCCAAACTGAATTGCCTTTAATAAAAACCTTATACAAAGCAAATTTATTCTTGTCTGCTCACACCAACCCTGAGCCACCATCGATGTGTCTTAAATACTCAGTTTGATTTAGGCAGAGTTGGGCCCTGAGCTAATGGAGGAACCCGAGTGGGGATAAAGGACACCTTCTAAACTTAGAGGTAATGCAGAGCACCATCAAGGTGGGTAATTAAAGAGGAAGGAGAGAAACCCTCCAAGTTTAATGCAAAAATAAATGATGGGTTTAGCGCTGCTGCATGAACGTTGCATTTCCCAGTAGTAAAAGCTTGTTTGTATCTGGGTCAAGAGAAAAAAAAAGTTGCTAAAATTAAGAAGCACTTCTAAGTTTGGGGTTATTAGAAGTGAGAGAGGTTCAGTGAGAAGTTCTGGACTGTCAGTGGTGCAAGTGAATTTTCCTGGCGGGCTGGTGAGTTTGTGTTTGACTTTTTTCTTAAATATTTGCAAGAAAATTAAGGGCAGCGCTTTGGTTCTGCAAATATCGACATCGGGTTTTCATCTTTCATTAGCAGGACCAATATTTACTGAACTGAACCTGTGACCCCCAGGGGGATGCACAGAGAGATGGGCCAGGGATCCTTCACTGCAGTGGGGGTTCAAACTGGGGAGAGCGGGAGCTCTGCACTGGGAGCTCTCAACAGAGCTAAGTGGGGAAAAATTACTTAATTGGGGACCTTTTCTATTCAAATACACCAATGTTGGAGTGAGACACGTGCTTTTCACCCAGGGTTCTCCTGACTGTGGCTTTCTGGCTGACGTGGGTCTTGTTTCTGCTCCTGTCTGCCTTGGCTTTGGTGCTCTCGAGGGCTCTTGCTGCTTTTGCTGTTCAAGTCTGATGCTGTGCCCCTTGCTGGCATTGCTCAGCTTCACATTTGGAATTTGATATCCGTGGAAATATGTGAAAATCCTTTTAATTTTTGCAAGCCCTTATTTAAATGGTCAGTAATTAATTCTCCACTGTGGCAGAGCTCAGCACCCCTTCCTAAAGGTGTTGCTTGTGCCTCTGAGGGACATTCCTTACTTCAAAACTCCACATCCCTGAGGCAACACTGCACCTAAATTTTGGGGATGGATTTGGTTGGTCTGTGAGCTGTAAATTCCCCATTAGCACCTGTCCATAGGTGGCATGAGTCACAGGCCTGGCTTTTCCAAGAAATTCTATATTTCCCACCTCATGGAAAGCAGGGAGAACAATACAGAATGATTTTCAAAAGCCCCTACATGGACCAGTTCCCTTGGTTTGGAGTGGTTCTGTGTGATTTATTAGTCAGAAATTCCATCATATTTTGTACCATCCTTCACAAATCTCAGCTCCAATTTTTTCCCTTCTCGGAGCTGTCTTGTGAATAACAAACCCCACATTGTTCTTGTGTGTGTTCTTCTGAATTTATTTCATGTCATCTTCTTACAGGAAAGGAAAAAAACCCGCAGCTCCTCTCACTTAGCCCCCTTTGGGACAGCAGCCACAGATGAAGAGCAAGCAATCAACATGTCAGGATAAAATTAGATTGCCACGGAGTACAAGGTTTGATCCAATATCTGTATC
Source organism: Gymnorhina tibicen (assembly GCA_013399875.1). Taxonomy (NCBI): domain Eukaryota; kingdom Metazoa; phylum Chordata; class Aves; order Passeriformes; family Artamidae; genus Gymnorhina; species Gymnorhina tibicen. The sequence continues at coordinate 236,881 of VXAZ01009688.1, forward strand.
AGATTCGGGTTTCAGCTCTGCATATCGCAGTAAAACAATCCTCGCTGAAGGTGCTCGGCACAAAGCAGCTCCTCTCACACCTGGGGAAAGCTGGCAAAGGGGCAGGCTGCAATCACCTGTTTGACACTATTGCCTCAGTGTTTAATTGTGGCTATAAACGAGGATGGCTGCAGGGGCCCCTCCTGCTGGGCTCTCAGGGTGGGCCCGGGTCTGGCTTCAGGGGAGGGCAGAGATGGAGCCAGGCCAGGGCCCGCAGCAGCACCAGGAGCTGGGGGAGCATCTCCTGCACAAACCCCCCAGACCCCCCTTTCCCAAGCCCTGCTTTTCACTGGGGGGGTCATTTTGAAGCGAGCAAAATGGATTTATTTTGGATAACTGAGACGGGAGATGGGTCTGGCAGCATCCCTAACACGATCCACCGACATCCAGTCCGGAGCAGAGCCAGCCCAAAGCAAACCCCAGGGCTGTCTGCAGCTGGATGCCGGGTGCTGAGCCAGGACCTTCACTCTGCAGCCCAGCCCCTGCTTGGTGACACGGCCACAGCCCTCAGGGACAGCTCCAGGAGGGCCAGGGGCTGCTTTACAGCTGGCACAGAAAACAGCAACTTTTTCAACAAAATGCTAAGTAATATTTTCAAGAAATTACAGTATTTGTTTCCATTTAATTGAAAAAAAAATAAGGCAAATACTTAAAATATTCATTCCAGTCTGTTTGGTTTGGGTCAGACAAAGTGTTTGGGTTCCCTCGAAGGGCCTGACAGAAGCCAAGTGCCAACAAGCTGGGAAATGAGAGCTCTGTGCAGACACAGCCACCCCGTCCACGCTGTATTTCATCAAAGCCTCTTCCTAACTCTTTGTGCCTCTTCCACCGGGTTTGTGGTTAACAATAATTGCCTCCCAAAGGGAGGTGAGCATGGCTGAGGTTTGGATGGAATTTTTGGGAGGGTATTGAGGCAGTTCCCCTCTTTAACCCTCAGGCACTGCAATTTGTACCGCGGCGAATCCTGAGCCATCGGAACACCGCGCTAAGGGCAGACCTCGATTTGGACTAATTGAGGATAAAATCCATTTTCTCTGGGCGTAAAAATATTGATACACACACAGCGAGCCTGTCTGCAACCCTTGTGGCCCACTTAATCTCCCGTGTAAGGAGTTTAACCGGGTTCTGCTTGTCCCCAGTGCCAGGATCCGTGCGAGGAGACGGCCAGGGTGTCCTCTGTCCTCTTGTTCCTTAATTCTCCAGACCGGCTCCCCCTGCTCTGCCAACAGATTCCGAATTAATGCTCCAATCTTTGAAATTAATGAGTTTTCATCGACCTCAGTGGAAGTGGATCAGCTTTGAGACTGCCAGCCCACCCCGCCGGTGCTTCACTAAAAGTAGTTCACCTACTTTCAGACAATTCCTGAGCCTGGGAGCGCCTCCTCTGAAGCCCAATCCTTTGGAACTCATTAAAGCCTCCATCAGCGCCCTGCTGCTCCCGACAAAGAGGGTTAAATAACGACAGTTTTGATTTTGTCCTGCAATAACTCCAGGTTATTTTGAGTTCCTTTCTCTACTCCTTTAGCTCAAGCAACCAGTCTAGAAAGCTCTGATGAGCCCAGGATTTCCTGAGAGAGGAAATTCAACACCCGTGTTTTCCCAAAGTCCTAACCTGATTTCAATCATTACAATAACGAGGCCTCTCAAACAAAACAGCATTATTACAGCAGCTCATAGGTGATAGAGATGTGCCCAGTCCCTGTAAACTGGGGTTTTTTTGTGGAAAACACTGTGAGTCGTGAGTCTTGGAGAGTCAAAAATTGCAGGGTAGACCCTGAGCTCAACCCTGTGCTCCCAGACCACGCTCCCCCCCGTACCTTGGAGAGGCTTTTCCGTGGTGTGCTTGGATGGAACGAGACCCGTCAAGGACCCGGCCGTCCCTGTGCCCCAGCAAACCGGGGGTGATGCAGCACGGCACAGCACGCTCCAGAGCTGGCTCCCCCAAAGCTGAGCACCAGGACCTAGAGGCCCACAAGGGGAGTGCTGAGAGAGGTGAAGCCAGGGAAAAATTCATTTCGTGGAGTATAATAGGGCATGAAAGAAAGTCATGGTTAAGTACCAGAAAATGGGGGAGAGCCATGATTGTCTGATATTCAGGCTATCAGAGCAAGTGAATAAAGGTAAAAATCTATACCCTAAACCCACATCAAGAGAAAGGAGCTGTTAGCACTGCCTGGGGAGACCGAGCTGTCGATGTATTTTGCCTGAGCTCGCTGTTGTTGTACACAGGGGTAAAACCTTGCACAGACCAGGCTTGCTACAAAATGAATGAGGAAGGACATCGAGGGAATAAATAAAAGAGATGAGAAGATCTGCACTTGTACAAAATGTGCACAGCCATGAAGAGTCCTTAAAGAAAAAAAAAAGGGAAAACTTCATTTACAAAGAGCTCTCCTGACTTCTGTCATAAAATGTTCCAAAACAATCTCATGACTCAATTCCTGCAGCCATTGAAGTAGGAAGAATTACATAAGATCCTTGCTGTTTGCTTTATTTCATGCTTAACTCATATTCTCAATGATTCATTATCAAGATTTGTCAGGACTAATTAAGCAGAGTGCCAGCTGTGATAGGATTGGGTACCACGGCACCTTCCTGGGTGGGGACTCCACCGGGATCGCTGCTCCCGGAGAATTAGGGAACAGCAGCCAGTGTTCAGTGCTTTGGGGCTCGCTGGGCTGGGCTGGTCCAACGGGGAATGTCTTCAGTGCCTAAGTTCCTCCTTAGCAGGAACTGGAGTTTTCTGTAACTCTATTACAGCAAAGAACAACATCTGGGAAGTTCCCAGGATGGTTTTCTTTTCTCTGGTAAAAGTGACCTCTCTTCAGTTCAACAAAAATCGTTAAATTCCCCAAAGGAGACAGTTTGAAAGCCAGGAAGGTGTGAGTGTGTGTGAAAACATGGTTATGGAAGGTGTCCTGCGGAAGGTGTCCCTGCCGTGGCAGAGGGTTTGGAACTGGATGGGCTTTAGGGTCCCTTCCATCCCAAACCAGTCTGGATTCCATGGTTCTGTGACTTCGTGTCCAAGCTTTTAATGCTGATACGAAATGAGCAGTGGGCTCATAAACTCTGGAAGTGGTTCCAAACAAAGCCTGTCTGACCCATACTCGATACAGGCAAAGCCATCCCTCAGAGAATCCCTGTGCCATTAAAAAAGGAGTAAGTAAGAGTAATTAATTTCTGGGCAGCAATGGCAGAAGATCAGGGACTCGCTGACAGGGATGTGAGCCAGGTGGGCCCGCTGGCACTGCGGGATCCCCTTCGGCAGCGTCCAGGCTGCAGCGCGGGACGTAGGGGAGCGGAGCTGGCCCAGGAACGATCCCGGCCCGGTGCTGTCCGTGCCGGGCTCTGCGGAGGGATGGCCCTTCCCAAGGAGGCACTGGGGCTGTTTCAGGGAAATCTCACCCGGGGGCTGGCAGGAGGAGGATGCCTGAAGCGTCACATGGGTGTGTTGTGTGTTGGTCTCCTCTGAGGGGACCAAGTGCCATGCCCTAATCAGGGACAGGTGTCACCAGTTAAAGGTATTTTTCAGGACTATACAAAGCATTTTCTGTTGGAATTCTTTGGGGTAGAAAAAAAATCTGTCAAATATTTTTAAAGTGTTTTGCTTAAAATTTGGCAAAGCTGTGAAGGACAGAAAAGGGGCGCTCATGGCTGGGAGGGAAAAGCCTCTCAAGAGCATCCTGAGTGATTCCATCAGCTTTAATGCCACTTTGTCCCTTAGAAAAGTCCAGGCAGCACAGCCAGAAGGGGAGGAGGAGACCTGCCTGTGCTGGCTGCGCCTGTTTATTGTCTGACATTACAACGCTATTATTATTTGGAGAAAGCTGTCTTATTTAATTATCCTGAATGTGCAATTCTATCATTTCTAATTCAGCATTGGGGGAAGATGTTCCAAGCATTAAGCGAATCAAAATATTCTTAGTAAATAAGTAACGGAGAGAATAATAAGTGTTTGGAAAGAAGAAGTTATTGTTCCCTGTGAGTGGCAGCGAGTTTAATGATTTGGCTGAAGTGCCCATCTAATAGAGCTGCCTGCTTGAAAGATTTGTGATCTCCAAGGAACGGTTTGAAAGTGTCTCCTGTGTAATTGATTGATCCATTCCTCTCAAACGCTTGGATGGCTTTCAGAGCCCGGGACAGGGATTGATGGGGCTGCAGGGGGTGGCAGCTCTCTCCGGGCTGGTGGGGAACGCCGCGGGGCTCCTGTGCCCGGGCAGAGGTGACCGGAGTGACCCGAGCTGAGAGCTCACCCAAAACTTCCTCTTGGGAAGAGCAAGGGCCTTCCTCCCCTGCCACTTGGCTCTTTCCCTGGTGGTACCCAACCCCTGCACTGGGACTCCTTTAACCACGTGCTACGCAGTCACAAAAACACCGAGATCTAGGTTCAGACCATCAATCCAGTGGTAAACCTGGCACTGCCGAGTCCACATTGGATGTTTTGGTTTCCAAAATACAGCAAGTTTGGCTTTTAAACGGGTATTTACGAAATTTTTTATTTTGATTCTGAATTCATTTTTGGTCATTTCTGAAACTGTCTTGTTGATGGACACAATTATGGTTCGAAAACTGAAACAAGTTAATGAAGAACCCAGGACTTGTTGACAATGTTCTTCTCTGGTTATGTTGCAGGTTCTGCGTTTGGTGGTATTTTACATAAATAACCTGCATTGAAATTACAAAATTCACCCTCTCTGCACTTGCAAAAGCTTAGAGTGTGGGGGTTTTTTTGTTATTATCAGAAATTCCTTTCCCAGGATGCTGAGCTCCTCGTACACAGGATTGGACAGAACAGAGAGTAATTTACAGCAAAGATCAGAGCAGGGGCACCTCCTGCCTGAGCTGCTCCTTCAGCACGGAGCCTGCTCCCGTGGGGAGGCAGCTCTTGGAAGGTTCATCCCTCAGCAGCCTGGCCTGGTCCCAGTGCCACCAGCCTGGTCCCAGCTCACGGCCAAGGGCTCCTCCTCCTCCTCCTCCCAGAGCCTTCTGCTTCCCAGAGCAGCAGCAGCAGCCAGGGCACAGGAGGCAGCAGCCGGGAGGTGCCTGGAAATGGAAAATAGCTCTGTGTGTGATGTTGTGGGCCTTTGAGAGCATCAAAGGAAGGGAAATGTTTCTCTCCATGGGATGGCTGAGGTTGGCTCTCAGAGCTGCTTTGGTCTTCCACGGGGTCACACCGGTGTTGCAACAGAGAATTAGGCCCAGAGACTTCATTTAGCACAAAGTGTTCATTGCAGTTTTTTCTTGGGAACAATCCATAATGTCTTGTAGATTTAATAACTTCATCTATTTTATAAATTACAATCTACTTATAATTTTAATATATTTTAATATTTTATAATTCAATAAGCTACAAATACAAAAATAATGTTTCTCTTACATGAATAAGGATCCAGCAAGGTATCTAAGTGACCATATCCTTGAAGGGAATCTGCTGTCCCCTGTCCTCCCTGGAAACCAGAGCCTCACTGACACCTTCTCTTTGTAAACAGCAACAACAAAGCCTCGAGTTAAGGATCTGAGCTTTTTGTTGGCCTCTGCTCCAAAAATCCATTATTTTCTGAACACCAGATAAGCAGGAGCTCTGGCTGCCTTCCCGAGCCTGACTTCACCCAACAAATTAATTGCTTGTACCACGTCCATTACAGTTGTCCAAGCTGACCTCTGCCTGCGCGGCAGCCTCTGCCACATCTCCAATATTTGAAAGATTGTTTTATTCCTCCTTCCTGCTGCTCCATCACTCTTTGGGCTGCTTCCACTGGTCGGCCGTAGCAGGATTTTGTGTTTGCTCTGCCAGCTGCCCAGATAAAAGCGATGTTTATACAGCAGCTCTGACAGTAGATCCTGCTGCGATGGAGGTCGTGCCACACCCCGAAGGATGCCAGCGACGAGGCCGCTTCCTTTCTGGCAAAGTCTTTGCTTATCCAGTAGCAATTTGGCTGAATCCATGACCTTATTTGACAGGCAAGTTAAGAAATGGTTGTGAATATTCTCTTGGATGTGTTCAACCAGTGTTTACTTCTAAACAAATTCTCTTGCTAAAAAGATCAGGTTTGGTTTGGGTTGTTGTTGTCGGGTTTGGGTTTTTTTCTGGTGAATTTTTGTTTCGTTCTGTGGTTTTTTGGGTTTTTTTTTTCAGTGAAGCAAACCTCCCCAGGAGGATAATGGAGTGTGTCCCCAGCACTGCAAAGCCTCAGGCAATGGGAGGGTGCTGTGGGTGGAGACACAGGTGGGACTTTGGTTCGGGGTGCCTGGGCCTACCTGGAGCGGTAGCAGTGCATCAAACCCCATGCTGAGCTCCCTGGCGTGTCATTCTTTGGGTGGGAAAAGCAGAATGGCTTCACTCGTGTCCCAGGAGGTCTCCAGCCCGTGCAGGTGAGAGGACAGAGCTCCCACGGCTGGAGGTAAAGAATGTGTTCAGTGCCTTGCGCCGGGAGCTGGTTTGGCACACGAGTCACTCACCGTGAAGTGAAACACAAACGTCACACTGCAATGACTTTCCCCATTTCCATATGCTTCTGTCAATATTCCCATTAAAGACAGAAAGTGCTGCTTTGCTGCACAGCATCCCCTCCTGAGCCATTCGGGATTACGGCTGCAGCTTTCCCGGGACTGAGCGCGGCGTAAGCGGAAACACTGCTGGCTCTGGGAGTGGGGGAGTTCAGGCTGGAGTGGACACGACTCAGTTCTCCTTAGGAACTGCTGGCTGAATGCTCTGAGCGTGGCTGCTGTGGTGGGCTGGGAGGGAGGGGAGGAGTTTTTAGCTGCAGTGGGACAGGGGATGTGGCTCAGCACAGGTGTGACACACTCACTGCTGGGTTTAGTCAGCGGTGCCTCGCCCCAGGCATTCAGCAATCCCAGCGAAATCACAGAATGACAGGATCATTTTGGTTGGAAAAGGCCTTTCAGATCATCAGGACTGATATTTCTCCCAAGGAAAACACAGCAGTGAGAGATGCACAGGCTGTTATTATATTTAGTTTCCTGTTGGAGAGGGCCAGATTGGGTGTAGGTAGCTCCGAGCACAGAGTGGATGGAGCTCAGGTACGATGAGAGGGGGGGTATTGCCAATTGGAAGAGTTCAACTTAAAAGGCAGGAAACTGAAAACTGATGAACAGGATTTTCCAGGAGATGTCCAGTGGTCCTTGTTAGCACAGCAGCCAAGTCCTCAGCAAGAGTGAGAGAGGGACTGGGCACTTCTATGGGTATGGAGTATCCAGAGTAATGATTACTGTATCAATTTTTGTAACGTAATTGGAATAATCTTTCATGTTTCTGGGCTTAAACCAATAAAACCAGGAAGAGATTAAAGATATCTGCATACTGCAAAACTCTGTCCTTTTCTTCCGATACCTCTGCTGCTAATCCAAGACAAGCTGCTGGGCTGGGCTGGACCCTGGGTCTGCCTTGATCAGCTGTGGCAGTCCCTGTGCTCCTTAGGGAATCTGGTGTGGAATCTGGAGACTGGTTCTTTAGGTAAACCAAGGTGTGAGGAAGAGCAGGATGAAGTAGAGAGCAGGTGGGTTTTCTGTGACTTTGAGAGGACAAAAGTTTATGTGATTATATATGAGTAACTGCAGATTTGCCCAAAGGAAAAAAAGCAACACAAACCAGGAAGCTTTCAAAATCATGAGGTGACTTCCTGCAAAACAATGAGATTTATTAGAAGAAGTGATTTATCTCCACATCTTTTCTGAACTGGAGCACTTAAGGCAAACTTGAGGCTCCAATCACAAGAGTCAGAATCTTTAATAATAATGAACAGAGGTAAGATTCTGACTGAGGAGCTTTAAGTGGGCAAGAGGTAAATAAGCACTAAAGAGCTCTCCCTGGGTGTCCACACCGAGATGGAAAAGGGGATGGAGCTGGTATAACAAGGGAGAACTGGGAAGGAAATCCCATTGTGCAGCAGCTGAAGCGAGGTGAGGAGTTGGGATGTGTGTGCAAGGGATGGGGATGGGTGCTGGTTCAGCTCCACCCCGCTGGCAGAGACTGGGAGAGGAGTGGGAGTCTGAGAGCACTACAGAAAATCTCTGAGGAACTGGGTGGTCCCTAAGGTCCCTTCCAACCCAACCCATTCTGTGCCTGGCAATGTAAAGAGAATCACCTTTTTAAGATGTATCGGTGATTTGAGGGTGGGGAGGCCCTGGCACAGGGTGCCCAGAGCAGCTGCGGCTGCCCCTGGATCCCTGGCAGTGCCCAAGGCCAGGCTGGACAGGGCCTGGAGCAGCCTGGGACAGTGGAAGGTGTCCCTGCCCATGGCAGGGGGTGGAATGAGACAATCACTAAGGTCCCTTCCAATGCAAACCACTCTGTGATTCTGTGACTGGACAGGTTACGGCACATGGGGTGCTGCTGGTCCAGAGTGTGTTAGGGGCCAAATGATGAACAGCAGCTACATCTGGTCTGGTATTTATGAAGGAGGAATTAAAGGTTGTCTCCAAAAAATGTGCTTGGTCTGGTGGGAACATCTGAGAGATGCATCCCGCATTTGTCTGGAATTGGGAATGTGCCAGGGTATGGATTTGCTGGTCAGGAGGGAATTGGCAACAGGTGGTGTCCCTTTGGGTGCTAGAGTTTTGGGGTGAAGAGAACAAAACCAGGATGTTCCAGCATCCTCGAGATCTGGGTGTGCAGAAGAAAAATGGGTCTGTAGATCTTAAAATAGAACGAGATCAGCTGCATTACTTCGGGTTTGGGAGTCCAGGGTTTGGAGACATCCAAACTCCTCCTCCTCCTCACCGGCTCCGTTGATACCCACCTCGGCGGGCGGAGGATCTCGTTCCCATGTCACAATCCGGATTGCTGCTTTGGATGCCCTGGGCTGGCTGGATGCTCCCGCTGTCCCCGGCTGTCCCCGAGCCCCGCGGTGGCACTGCCGGGCCCCGCGAGCGGGGGAGCCCGCGGCGTTCCGCTCCCCGCCAGGAGAGCGAGGCGGAGGAGGATGCTGCTGCTGCTGGCTGCTGCTGCTGGCTGCTGGCTGCTGCTGCTCCAGTGGGGCCGAGCGAGCATCCCCCACGCAGCGCCTTTGGCGGGCGCTCCCGAGCCGCGCTGCCCCGAGCCCGGCTCCGGCTGCGGCCGAGGGAGCGGGGCCGCCCCGGTCCCCCGGTCCCCAGCGCCGGCGGGTCCGACTGCACCTGTACATCCCCATCCCCCGGCACGGCGGGCGCAGGGGCCGGGACCGCCCGGTTCTATCCCATCTCCATCCCC
>VXAZ01009688.1:246147-311569 GCA_013399875.1 Gymnorhina tibicen
CCCGGCCCCCGGGGAGCGCGGGGCAGCGCCCGGGGGCGGCGGCGGCGGCATCACCATGGGCCGGCCGGGCAGGGTGCTGCGGCTGCTGGCGCTGCTGGAGCTGCCCTGCTGCCTGCTGGAGCTGCTGCTCGGGGAGGCGGCCCGCGGGCAGGAGATGTACGCGCCCCACTCCATCCGGCTGGAGGGGGACATCACCCTGGGCGGCCTCTTCCCCGTGCACGCCAAGGGCCCCCCGGGCTCCCCCTGCGGGGACATCAAGAAGGAGAACGGCATCCACAGGCTGGAGGCGATGCTCTACGCCCTGGACCAGATCAACAGCGACCCGGACCTGCTGCCCAACGTCACGCTGGGCGCCCGCATCCTGGACACCTGCTCCCGGGACACCTACGCGCTGGAGCAGTCTCTCACCTTCGTCCAGGCGCTCATCCAGAAGGACACCTCCGACGTGAGGTGCACCAACGGCGAGCCGCCCGTCTTCGTCAAGCCGGAGAAAGTAGTTGGAGTGATCGGGGCGTCGGGAAGTTCCGTGTCCATTATGGTGGCCAACATCCTCCGGCTGTTCCAGGTAGGGCCGTGCCGCTGGGCTCCGCCGCTCCGGCTCCCCTCGTGCCTCTCCAGGTGCTCCATCCGCCTCCCTCCGGAGCGGCTGCTTCCCCTCCCCGCCGCCCTCCCCGTCTCCCTTCTCCACGGTGCGTGGCGCTTTCTGGATTTATCGCCCCATTTGCACGAAGCAATGCCTGAGGGAAAGGAGAAAAAAAAAAAAAAAAAAAAAAAANAAAAAAAAAAAAAAAAAGAAGAGAAGAGGCGCTGGTTGCGCTGGGTTTGCGTTAGAGAGAGCCATGGCTCGGCGGGGATGGATGCGGGCGCACGGCATCGCAGCGGGGCACGGCGGGACGGCTCCGCGCACAGAATCCCGGGGTGCGGGCAGGGCTGGCGGGGCCGCGGCCGCCCCGGCCCGGGGGTAGCGGGGGGTCGGGAGAGGGTCGGGAGGGGCTTTCTCCGGCGGAGCCGGGGCTGTGCGGGGCAGCCCCAGCACCCAGCGCCTGCTCGGGTCGGGTCCCGGCTCCTTCCCGAGCCCGGCCGGCCGGAGCGGGGGGGACCGTGGGCGGCTGCAGCCCGGGAGAGCCGCTTCGCGCCGCCCTAGGCTCCGGCGGCTCCGGGAGGAGCCGATGGATGAGCAGAGCCGGAGGATTAAAGAAGCGTGTGTGCGTGTGCGGGGGAGATGCGCTGCAGCGCCTGCCCGCTCTCCCCCTTCTCGCCTCTCCCCCGTTTGCGCTGCGATCGCGCCCCTCTCGCCCCCGGCGCTGAACCTCGGTGGGTGTCGGGGCACGGAGACTTGGCACCCTCGCTGCATCCTCCTGCCCCGGCTCCGTGAGAGGGCATCTGCAGGGTCCGAGCGGGGCTTGATCCCCCGGGGCGTGGGGGTGTCCCCCGGGGGTGGGATGCGGGATGTCCCCCCGGGGCACTGCTGCAGCCGCCGGGCCCCGCGGCGAGCGCCTGGTGCTCCTCGGCTGCGATCGCGGGTGCGGTGACAGTGACAGAAGCGCCACCAGATGCGTCGTGAGCAGCGGAGTTCCTCGCTCCCTGTCCTACGCCTTCGCAGGCGGAAGGTGGTGGAGGGATTTTTTTATTTTTGTGCAGCGGGCGGAGAGATCCCCCGCTTTTCCCAGCTGGAAACTTGTGAGGTTTTCACGGCAGATCCACTCGGTGCTGTCAGCAGCCGCCGAGCCTCCTCATTCCCATCTGGCTGCCGGTGCCATCTCTGGCCGCTGCATCCGAGGCGAGCGGGGCGATGCCGCCCTCGCTCCTCGCTGCCCTCTGCTCTGCCCGGCCGGGCTCTGCCCTGGCCGTTTTCCCGAAAGAACACCGAGGAGCCGCTGCTTTGCCCTGCTCGCCTCCCCTCCTGGCAGGTTCGAACGCATCGCTGCCGGATTCAGCGCTGTGCCGAATCTCGCACAATTTCTGTGGCTGCACCGTGCGGGTCCTGGTTTGGCAGCGCCAGCCCCGCTCGTGCTCGGCATCGCTCCGTGCCCGGCGCCCTCCTGCTCCAGCTGCCCGGGCTGCAAACCAGATGAGCTCATGTTCTGCGTGAGCCCAGCAGCTCGGAGGGACGTGAGCGGTGCTGAAGTTGTGCTCCAGTACCGGTTCAGCAGCTGCTCGGGGCTCCGCCAGCCAGGAGGGTGGGATGAGGCAGCTCTTCCACCCCAGTTCGAATCCCACAGCAAGTCCTGGGCACTCCCCACCCAGATCCAGTTCAGAAGGGAAACTGAGGCACCAGGAGCCTTTTGGATAATGCCACAATACCTGCAAAGTCTTTGGTGATGCGTTACGCAGTGGAGTTTGCAGAAAATAAGATATTTGGACAGTTTCTCCATGTAGAGATATTTATATAAACTAAATATTTTAATGTATTGTGACTAAGCATCTGTTCAAAATTGCAATTTAACCAAATCATCCAGAAAGCAGGAACTGGCCCGTACTGAGGGATTTTACTGAATATATATTTTGCAGCTTGGATGAGCCTCCTTGAAGCAGATCTTCCATTCCGTATAACTGTTCCCTACTGTGCTCTCCTCCTTCAAAACACAGTTCAGAAGATGTTCAGCCAAAGAGAAATAGAAAAGAACTATTTTAGGAGGAGACGTGGACCTGTTCAACAACTAAGTGCCACTGTGTGTGGGTGGATGAGAAGCTCTAAGTTAGTGGAAAGAAGAAAACCAAGTACCAATTGCACAAAATCTTGTTAACCTCAGTACTCTCTGAAATTCCTGAGTGTGGCAGCCAGCAGCTTCTTTCTCAGGGGTCACTGTGGGTTTTACTGCCCGGGGTGAGGGGTGGGAGGATGGCTCTTGAACGCTTGTTTGCGTGCCCAAACTGGCTTTTCCGTTGCATCTGGTAGGTAAAAGCTCTCCATCTGTGGAGGCCCCTGCAAAGAAATCTTACTGGAGTCTCTGGTTCTCTGACAATATCTTGGAAGAGAAGTGTTTGTGCTGTGCCTTAATGTAGGGAGAAAATCTGTGTGTATATATATTTATAGATATATATAACCCATCCGGAGCACAGCGGGGCTTCCTCAGGCAGCTCCCGGTGCTTCAGGCACTTCCTCCCCAGGAGGGGCAAGATCCAGGCTGTTCATCTTCCTCTCTGCATGGGAGGTTCTGTTATCTCTGCCTGCAGCTCACCCGTCCCCAGTGCAGCACAGAGGGCTGGGAGCATCCTCAGCTAAAGCCAACAGGTGCATCAGCAGGGAGAGGCAGGGCTGGGGTCCTCTGGCTGGGGTTCATCTGTGTAATTACTGCTGGAAGTTTTGTAGGAGCTTTCCTGGGGTGAAAAAATGATGGGAGAGATCTCCACGACACTTGGGGTTTTTGCTGTGTGATCAGAGTCCCTCCCCTGGCTCTGTGCCTCTCTCCTCACTGATCCCTGAGTTGCTCCTTGGATAGAAGAGGATGGGAATAGTTGGGGTGGGAGGATTCCTCCAGGAGCGTGGGGAAGGCACGGAGTCCTGCTGGAGCCCAGGGAAGCTGTGACCCTGCCTCTCTCTTTCTCCAGGTGAAGGGTTTGTGCTGATGGAGCCAAGCTGAGAGTTTGGGGTGGTCGCTGCTCCTGCTGGGTCACACAGGACGTGTGGGCACGGGGGTGGTGAGCACAGGAATTGCCAGTGAGGACAGGATGCCTCATCAGGCCCCAGGCAGGAGAATTCCTGTTCCAGAATGAGCTGAGGGATGGAAGTGTGCAAGTGCAGGGTCTGAGGGAGGGGAGGCTGCACCCCTGGGTTCAGTGTCTGCCACTGCCAGGGACTTTGGGGGATCTCCTAGAAGTACTTGGGTTAAATTGATGAGTGAGGAGCATCAACCGTGCCTGGTCAGCAGCACCCTGAGCAGGGCTGGATGTCTGAGTGCAGGGGGGCTTCTCCAGCTTGGCCATGGCTTCCCTTGGAAGGGGTGTGCCTCGGGCTGGATTCTTTGTTTTCCATCTCTGTTCTTGACCTTCATCCCATCCAGCAGGATGTGAGTGCCCTGGCAGGAGCGGCAGTGGCACAGCCCTCTGTGACTGCGTCCCTCGGGGCCGTGTCCCATCCCCGTGCAGCTGGGAAGGGCTGCTCAGGCAGGAACCTGGGGAGCCGGGCAAGTGTGTGCCCAGCCCCGGGCCTGCCTGCGCTGCAGCGCTCGGCTTAAGGCTCCAGGAGGGATCAGCCTCGGCTGGTGGAGCACGGAGATGGCCCTGCACCAATGTTCAAGTGTGTCAAAGACAGGACTTTTTAAAAACACAATCTATCAGTGCACACCAGTAAATAGCAGCCCGATCATAAATTAAATATCTCTCCTAAAAATAACACTGAAATAATTTGGAAAGCTGCTTCCAAATGCACCGGGGAGTTCAGGCAGGATGTTTTTAGGCTGCTGGTTTTGCTTTGGAAAAGATGCTGTTCCTTTGCAGGGTCATAGCTTCCCTTACAAATGGAACTCCATGACAAAACCATTGCCAGGTTGTTTCATGTTTTCTAGGAGTAGAACCATGCAATACAGGCAATATCAGAACCCTGATTTCTTTTTTAACGCTGTAAAACTTATTTTTGTGCTCCCTTAGAACTGCAGACTTCTCATGACAAGCGCTAATAATAAATTACTGCTTCAGGTTTGTGTCCTTGGTGGATGCAATTTCAAAGAATCAATCAGCAATAATTTTGTTCTTTTCTGAATCCCTGTGGGATTTTACCAGGGGTGGCTCTTGTGGCCCAAAGGGGGCTGTTCCTGAGCCCCTCCAGGGAACTTTGCAGCAAAGTGGGCTAAAGGAGTCAGTGAGACTGGGAGTGTAAACTGGAACATCCCTGATCTCCCTGGGGGTGTTGGCTGCCTTTCCTTCCTGCCGAAGGAGGACGATGACAGTTGCAGTCCTGCCTTCTGCTCCAGACACAGTAATCACAAAAATGAGATTATTTGGAAAGGAAGGGAGCTTAAAAGTGCAGCTCTGAGTTGGATGCTGCTCTTTTCTTGGAAAATGCACATGCTTTTCCCAGGCTCTCTGGGGGAGGCTGCCGGGCTGGGATTGCTGGGGATGGGATGGGATAGGGATGGGGCTCAGCTGCTCCAGGGAGGGAGGGGAGCACTGGAGCCTGCTCCTGCCGGGAATGCCCCTCGGGCACAGGGAAGAAGGGCAGGGCTGCAGGAGAATGGCCGTACAGAACCGTGTGTGATCCCACGGTTCCAAGAGATCCTTTGGAAGTGTTTGGTTTCTAGTGAATTCCATGCCGCTGATCTGACCAGTTTCTAGAAACTCCTTTAATTCCCAGAAAAATGTCTGCAAACTGGGTTGTTTCTCCCTCTCTTAGTTGAAGTTTCCTGCAGGAATGTGGGATATAGGCCCATCCCATGGGATATAATTTCCATTCCAAAGACTCGTGCTGAGCCCCTCCTGCTGACCTCGCCCTCACGAGGTGCTGGGGAAGTTTAAGTGATGGAATGTACCTGGGCTCTCGCAGAGGCTGGGAAGAAAACTGCCACATTCAGCGGTATTTTTCTCTGGATGCTAATTTATTGTGAACTCCTGACCTGATTCCTGCATTTTCCTCTCCTCACTTTAAGCAAAACAATAGTTTTTAGGCAATGGAGCAATGATTCATTTCAGAGCAGACTTTTCAGGAGAACTCCATATTTTTCAGTTTCTCCCGTAGAGAATGGAACAAAAAGCTGAAAATGGGAAACAGCAAACTTTAATTCTTTGCCTCTTCTCAAGAAAAAGAGGGGGTTTTGTGTTCCTTAACGAGCTGTCATTTCAGCAGCCTCTCAATATTCGTCCTTGTTGCTAGTGAGGCTCTGATGTGTGTGAGCACCCCGAGCCACGCAGGTGGGATGTGCTGTGCCTGAGCCGTGAGGCTGCACCGAAGTGATGTGGAATCCGACTTTCCCTGTATAAATAAAAGGCCAGGAAAAGCCTCACTTCAAGAATTCCACTTGGGGAGTCACTAATGGGAGGCTGGAGGTGCTGTGAATGTATTTTTCTGGAACGCTGTGTTTTGGAGGTAAAACTCATTTTCTTGACAAGGCAAAATTCAATTTTAGCAATAATCTTGGCTCTTAATCTGTTTTCAAGTGTCTCTCTTGAGGCAGAAGGGACTGCAAAGGGTCATTTGGAAGGAGACTGGTTCTGCCAGGAGAGGGATGCTCATCCATGGAGAGGGACAGCGGGGGATGCTGGGCAGAGGATTCAGGGATAATTGGGGCTGGCACAAGGGGTGCAGGAACGGGGAGAGCAGGCATTCAGCAAGTTCACTTGTGCAATTCCCAATTTGCTCTTTGAAACGAAATAAGGTGACCTCTCTGGAATGACAAATGGAGGGATCATTTCAAGGCATTAATTTTTATGAAAGAATTATTGATCTGCTTTGGAATCTCATAACAGTAACACTACAAAACTACATGTACTCCAATCCGTATTTTATTCTATTAAATGAGTTTTGCTTGGAGGCATTAAAGACATCCAGCACAATACTCTGTTTCGTAAGATCAGATGTTGTTATTCCTATTTATAGTCATATTCAAATTAATCTCAATGAGTGACAGTGCTGACTGTCCCAGACATTGGACTATGATGAATTTTATCATAATATTGGGAGATACGAAGCATGTAATTAAGGCTGTTTGGAGAGCATGGAATCCAATATAGTCAGGTCATTAGTGTGGTGGAGAGGGTAGCCAGGCAGAGAGAAATCTAAAGGAGAACAAGGATTTCCAAAGCTGTGCTCGTTACTGATGATTCACGAGGTCCTACCGAGCCCTTCTGCTGAAGGCAGTGCAGTTGTTCTGAACCATCACCAGTGTAGTGGGAATAAAGCCTGGTCCTGTTCTGGACCAGGAAAAGGAGGTGGCCCTGCCCCACCTGAGGCCACAGGCCCACCCTGGGCAGTCCCCTCCTGCTTCCCCCGGCTGGAGTGAGCCCAGCCCTCAGAGCTTGCAGAGCTTTCCAGCCCCGGGGGCTGCACCAGGAGCAGAGACTCTGACAGCGCTTGGTGTCGGGGTGGGCTGGAGCTCTTTGATGTCCCCGTGTCCCCAGGGCCACCATGGGGTGTGTGTGACCTGTATTTTGGCAGCTCAGGGGATGCTGGGTGGGGTGCAGGGGGTGTCCAGCTCCATGGGCTGTTTTGGAGCAAAGCCTTTCCAGCAGAGCCCGTCTCAGGTGCAGGACAGGGCACACCAGGCCTTCCCCAGGGATCTCGCTCCTTCTGCGGGGACAAAGTGCCCCTGCCTGACAGAGAGAGCCCAGCAGTGCTGCCCAAGGTCCCTGTGGCTGAGGCTGTGGTGCTGAGGACACTTTTGCTGTGTCACTTGGGATCTGGAGAGCATTAAGATGCTGTGTGAGTGCTGGGCACTCTCTTATCCCTCGGCTGACAGTGATACCGGTCGGTGCCTCCCTTCCCAGTCCATCTAAATGAGCTTGGCAAGTGTTCCCAAAGCCCTGGGACGTGCTCCTGACTGGAGATCAGCTCTCTGTGCCTTGGGATCAGTGAAGCACTTGGGCTGCCTGGCCTCTGACTGACACTGGCAAGAGGAGGAAGCTTGGAGACCTCCCTTCCCCAAGGCCTTGTGCTGCCCGGGGTGGTGCAGGTCCAATGATTTCACATTCAGGGCACATCCAACAGCTCTATTTTGGTCTGGTTTTTGGGAAAAGGATTGCCTGAGCTGTAGGGGTGGAGGGGAGGGTTTGGAGCAGTCATAGGTCACAAGATTTCATCCTGATGATGGTTCTCCTTAATGCCTCTGAGCATGGTTGTGTATGTGGGTGTTTTTATATATAAATAGAGATACAAAAATGTTACTGTTGGAATATACTTAAGTGGTAAATGTGAGCTGTTTCTTGAGGTCTTGCTCAGGGACTGGGCTGGGAAGGGGAGAGCAGGCTCCAGTGTGGGGCTGTGCTGGGTGAGGAGAGGATGGAGCAGCTCTGAGTCCCCATGTGACAGCCCTGTCACCTGCCTGTTGGCTTTTTGATCCTGCCTGTCTCGCATCAGGATGATGTTAGGGCTCAGAACAAATAATCGTGGGTGATACATAGAGAAGAGATGTGATGTAGGAATACTGAGCCACCTCAGAGGCTTTAGCAGCACCAGCAACAGGTTGTGTTTGGACTTGGCTGCTGCTGTGTGGGGAGTGAGTGAAGGGAGGAGAGGCAGAAACTGTGACGGAAAACAGGGCAGAGCACGGAGAGGTTGGTGTGTGGCTGTGCAGGGTGAGAGGATGCTGGCAGGAGGACGCCCTGTGGGAACAGCTCTCCCTCTGTCACACCAGCAGAGCCTCAGGTCAGCCCCGACAGCAGCTGGAGCCCGGCGTGGGCACAGGGGATGGGCTGTGGTGGCTCCTCCCCTTGGGGCAGCTCCTGGCCGTGCTCCGGCCACCTCGGTCTGTGCCCAGAGGCTGCTCAAAGGCAGGGGCAAGGGCAGGGAGCTGAGAGTGGTCACTGTGCAGCCACGGCACTGGTCACTGTGCAGCCATGGCCATGGTCACTGTGCAGGCACAGCACTGGTCACTGTGCAGCCATGGCCGTGGTCACTGTGCAGCCACGGCACTGGTCACTGTGCAGCCATGGCCATGGTCACTGTGCAGGCACGGCACTGGTCACTGTGCAGCCACGGCACTGGTCACTGTGCAGCCACAGCACTGGTCACTGTGCAGGCACAGCACTGGTCACTGTGCAGCCACGGCACTGGTCACTGTGCAGGCACAGCACTGGTCACTGTGCAGCCATGGCCATGGTCACTGTGCAGGCACAGCACTGGTCACTGTGCAGCCATGGCCGTGGTCACTGTGCAGCCACGGCACTGGTCACTGTGCAGGCACAGCACTGGTCACTGTGCAGCCATGGCCATGGTCACTGTGCAGGCACAGCACTGGTCACTGTGCAGCCACAGCACTGGTCACTGTGCAGCCATGGCCATGGTCACTGTGCAGCCATGGTAGTGGTCACTGTGCAGCCATGGCCGTGGTCACTGTGCAGCCACAGCACTGGTCACTGTGCAGCCACAGCACTGGTCACTCTGCAGCCACAGCACTGGTCATTGTGCAGGCACAGCAGTGGTCACTGTGCAGCCAGGGCCGGGTGGGTGCCAGCAGGGCCGGGGGTGACAGGAGTCCCAGCTTTCCCTGGATGAGCGTCCACCTGGAAACAGGGCAGGGAATGTAAAGGTGGTACAGGATGGGAACACACACCTGGCTCAGCACAGTTCTCCAGCGGTTCCTTTGGAGGCTGCAGCAGTGGCGGGGGTTGGTGGGAAGGCAGCAACCTGGACGGGGAGCTGGCTCACTCCCTGGGACAGTTTCAGGCATCTTTAGTCCTGGTGCCATCCCCTTGGCCTCCTTGGACACAGCTGGGGATCCAGGGGCAGCCACAGCTTCTCTGGGAACCTGTGCCCAGGCCTCCCCACCCTCACAGGGAGCAGCTCCTTCCCATGGGACAGCACCTGTGGAGCCAGGCTGGTCCTGGCAGATGCCTAAGCTCTCCTGTAAACTTTTCTGAGGAATGTTCTACAGCCTTCAAAAAAGACCTTTTTTCCCCTCTTAATACTCAGCTTTTATCCTCTTTGCTGAAGTTCTCCTGGTTTGTTCTGGCTCTATTTTCACAGCAGGCTTTGAGGCTTGAGTGCAACACCAAATGCAATGGAGATGCTCCTAAAACAAGACTTTTGCTCTGCCCGACACTCAAAGGCAGATCCAAAAAGCAGAGGTTTGGAGGTGGGGGTGCACTGAGGTGGGACTTGTAGAACTCCAGCTCTGCCTGAGCCGGGCTCAAGGTGTCAGCCCACATTTCCAGTGCTCTGGGTACCAGTGGTTATTTTAAATTCTGTCTCATCCCAGTGGTGCATTTCCAGTCTGGACTACTTGTGTTCAAAGCCAATCTAGCGAAAATCCCACAAGAATTTGCTTCCACAGCAGCCCTTCTTTAAAGAACCAAAGATTTTCCAAATTAAGAAAATAATAAAATTCCAATTCTCTCTATTCAGTATCTTCGATGACAAGGACAGAGGGATCTGTGTCTCTGCGTTGTCTCAGGTGGAAATGCCCAGGTTTGGTTCCTTGCAGGTTTGTTTTCTCTCCTGCCATTTTAGGATTTGTGGAGAGCAAAGCAAGCCCATACACCACAGATCTCCTAATAAATTTCTTATTTCATAAATATTTTAATACCGGTAATTATGCATTCAGCAGAAGGGAGATTTGTTTCGTGTCATTAAACTCAGCCTCATAATTCCATGCGTGTGGTATTTCTGCACCCAGAACAGGCCGAGTGCCAGTGCCTTGTGCGGCACTGGTGACACAGGAGGAATCTGCCCCTCTGCAGGACTGTCCTCAGGAGGCTCGGGGAAGGAGGAGTGGGACAGCAGGAATTCTCCTCTCTGTGAATGCAGGATTTGAGCCTCAGAAGTGCAGCAGGTTCTGTTTGCAGTCACAACCACCCCTGGGGTCCCTGGTGTGAGATCTCAGGTGAGATGGAGGTGGGGGGTGCAGCACTGGGGGGCTCTGGGACCCCTCTCTGCACCCCATGGCACCCCCTGTTTATGGGGCCATCAACATGACACCAATCTGCTTCCAAAATAAATTTATAAATACGGGTTGTGGCCCATCAGAACTTTTTAAATGCACGTTTATTTTGGCCATCTTGAGAGAAACCCGAGTTAGTTAACCTAAGTTCATTGGCAAGGAAAGCTTGGCTTGACTGACTCCAGGTGTCAGAGCAGAGCCCCTTTTCCTCATGGATGTGGCCTGGTGTCCTGGGACAGCATTTTCTGGTTTAGAAACACCTCTTGATATGCAGAGCTTGGTGCTGAAATAATGAAATCCAGGTAAATCTAATGGATGGCTGGAATTTAATGACAGCTCCTAAGAGCCCAGGCAGCATCTCCCCCAGCAGAGACAGGACTGAGTGCCCGGAGTTGTTCCCCATGTTGATCCCATCAAAACCAAGTCCTAATGGATAGGATCAAGGCCAAATCCCATTTAATAAAAAATGGCAGGAATAACTACAAAAATAAAGACAAACTGTCAGCTCAGATTTGGCAGGAAGTTGTTATTTTTGCAGGAATAAAATCCAGCACTAATAGAGATGGGCTAGTGATTTTTAAAGCAGGTAATTTTGTGGCAGGGCTTGAATGCACAGAAATTATATTGACAATAAAAATTAATTAAATGACTTTTCGTGGGTTTGTAGTTTTTCTATCTGACCACAGTGCAGAGAATCTCCGAGTAACTGGATGGTCCTTAAGGTCGCTTCCAACCCACCCCGTTCTATGGATGGTGATGCAAAGGAAATGATCTTTTTGAGGTGTGCCTACGACAGCTACAGTGGAGGATTTTCAAACGAGGAAGAGATGTTTTGATTCCCCAGCAAGCCTTGGACAACTGGAATGGACAATTGGCAGGGGCTGCCCAGGGAGGTTTGGAGTCCCCATCCCTGGAGGTGCCCAAGGAAGGCCTGGACGTGGCACTCAGAGCTCTGGGCTGGGGACAAGGTGGGCATCGGGCACAGCTGGGACTCAGTGGGCTGGGAGGGCTTTTCCAGCCTCAGTGATGCTGGGATTCTGTGAACTGGGAGCTCACTGCCTGTTCCAGTGCTTGATGACATCTCCTGCAGCAGAACGTTGGTGTCCCAGTGAAGGGATCTTGGACTTTACAGGATTTTGGAAGCAGACACAAAAAGATGAATTTTCCATCTGCCTGCAGTGCCCAGGGTGGCACAGCCCTGAGGGAGTGAGCTCCTTTGCTCTCGTTTGGCTAAACTGGAAATGTGGAAATGAGGAGTGGCCTGGGTCTTTCCAGCCCTATGGAGGAGGCCCAGGGCTGCTGCACAAGTCCTGTAACACACAAGGATCCCCAACACCTCAGTGTGAGACAGGAGCAGAGCAGAGGTACTGGAGCCCCTGGAAAAGCCACTTTCCTTCTTCAGGAATACTTGAGTGACATGGTAAACTGTGAAGAGCATTAAATCCATGAAGAAATGAAATAAATCCCAAATACAATTTTTCCCACCTGTGAAAAATGTATTTTGCTGGGGAATTGAATTGTTGTTAAAAAAAGCCTCCCACCCCTGTGCTTATTTTCTCAGGAAGAATCTCCTTGCATTTCAGAAGAGAATAAAATAACTCTGAGCACAAAAGCACCGAGGAATGGGGCTGAGAAGTCGTCTGTAAAATGTCCTGCTTGAGCCCAGCCAAGCTTGTGCTGCTCCATCTGGCAGTGAAACACTGGTGGTGCCTTCTCAGCTGTGCCTCCCATGGCTCTGCCCTGAGAAATGTGGGCATGGAAACACAGCCCAGGGGTGTTCCTGGGTGTGCACCTCTGCTGGAGCCCTGACGTTCTGATTTAAATGTGCAATGGCTCTTTCCTGGTTATCAGAACCCAGGAGCTGCGCCTGGCTCAGCACCACGTGCAGAACTGGAGTGCTGCCGTTCCTTGGAATCATGGAATCATTGGAAAAGACCTCCAGGATCAAGTGCAGCCTTTGGGGTGGCTCTGGGGCTCCTCTGACCCCGAACAGGGCACTTTGTGTGTCAGCAAGGACAGGCTGCAGGAGGAGCTGAGATGTTTCTAAAGCAGGAAGAACTTGTAGCAGTTTATGACAAATACCAACAGTTCCTCGGGGCAGATTCGCTGATTTGTGGCACCTCTGTGCAGCAAATGATGGGGCAGACTGGAGGCAATGTTTTACTGATAATATTGCTTTGTTCTGCCTTTTGCTGCTTTCTCACGATGAATTTTTTCGCAATGAATGTGCATGCTGTGTGTGCTTCTCCCTCTTCCCAGAGCAGCTGTGGCTGCCCCTGGATCCCTGGCAGTGCCCAAGGCCAGGTTGGAGGGGGCTTGGAGCAGCCTGGGACAGTGGAAGGTGTCCCTGCCATGGCAGGGGTGGCAGTGGATGGGCTTTAATTCCTCCCCAACCCAACCCAAGCCATTCCAGGATCCCGTGACACGGCACCCGGTGGCTGCACTGCGGAGCTGCCTCCTGCCTTGCAGGGAGCCCGGAAGGGAAGTGCCCAAGTGCTGGGTGAATTCCCTGGGATGCTGAGCACAGGGAAGGGGCAGGTTCGGGGCAGTGACAGCCTGTCACTGCACAGAACAAAACACTCTCAGGAGCTACAGCAATTTTAAAAATAGAAAGCAGGGAGCAAATGGCCTGGCAGGGAGAGGCAGCGCTCGCAGAGATGGAATTGGCCCTAATGGGCTCAGGCTGTGCTGGGGATGGAGGGCTGTGAGCTGCAGGTGGGAGCACAGGGACTGCTCTCTCCTGGCCCCCTTAGCAAAGTTATTTTTATTCCTAATTTGGACAGAGAACTTCCCCAGACTTGTCTGAGTGCCACGAGGCGCTGCTGGTGCCCGGCTGGGTGCTGTTTCTCCTGGGGGTGGTGGGGAACCAACTGCAAACCCAGGGCTGCTCCGGACCTGCCTTATATTGCAAAATCTCATATCCTAGGAAATCTGTCAGGCCTGGATTAGATAATCCCTGATTTCCAAAAGCAATACCTGACCTGACTCCTGCCAGCAGCAGGTGAGTGCTTGGTGTGAGCCCAGGGAAGCAGAGATGGGATTTTTATCTGATTTTTATCCTTCTCCTTGCTCTCAGTCCCATGAGCTTCCCAAATGAATCCCAGCAGCCCCACGGACCCTGCTGGTACCCAGGGACAGCCCAGTGACGTCCCAGTGCCCAGGGATCCTGCGTGGGTGCCAGCCCGGGGATGTGTGGCAGATCCACAGGAGCAGGGTCTGGCTGTGTCTGTGCTCGGCCGTGGGGGAGCTCCTGCAGCCTCTCAAACTTGGCAGGTTCATGGGCAGATGGGCAGGACAGCAAAACAAGGTAACTTTTTTCTTTTTTTTGCTTTCCAGGTTATTTTTTCCCCCTCATCCTTCTCCCAGTGCTCACATAAATCAAGCAAAATGTGGTACAACTGGAATCTGTTTTCCTTAACAGTTGGCAAAGTGGTGTCTGTGCTATTGAACCTGAATTCTTTGGAAGATGCCAAACCCACATAGCCCTTCCCGTTTTATTTTAAAGCCATGCTGCTCATCCTAATTTCAGGCATCACAGATATAAGAGATATATTTGGAAGACATTGTTTGGGTTTTTTGATCTATAAAATATAGCCTGTCATAGAAATGGGTGTGTAACTCAGCAGAATTAGTGTATTGTGTATAAATCCTTCACCACAAGGACTATGCTAAGGATTTGTGTTGGGAAAGATGTCCAGGAAGGGTTTGACCTCAACCAGGGCTTCTACCTGCCAGTATAACAGTAAAAATATACAAATTATTGTAGTGACAGTGCATAAAGAGTTGGGTTTGGCCTGGCGTGGATTTGTCAGCACAGTGGCAGGGCCATTACCTCGGGGTTTGGCTCGTGTTCTTTCAGAGACGAACACAAAATCTACCTGGAAATAACCAGCCCCACATCTTCATCCAGAGCCTTGGAATGAGAAATCCTGTTAGACTTCTGGCAGTGTTAATACAGTGTCTCCTCATGCAGAAGGGAACCCTGTCCAGTTTTCACAGGGATTGATCTCTGGCTGCCAGCATTGCTGAGTTTCCAATCCCATCCCCTGGCTGGAGAGTCCCAGGGATGGGGAGAATGTGTGGAACACTTTGGCAGTCAAGTGTTTTTGGGTTTGGTCAGGTGGATGTGCTGGTGTTGCCAACAGCATCCAGGGAACGGGATCTGGGAATCTGTGGGGACAGATGTGGTTTGTGCTCTGGCAGAACAGAATCTCAGTGCTGGGCCTGGCCCCGGGCAGGAGCCGAAGGAGGCTGAGCAGAGCTGTGAGAATCCCGCACCTGCCCGAGGATTAGAGCCTTTCCCTGGCAGTGCAGAGGGGATCAATGAGATCTTTAATGTCTGCCTGACAAACCTGATCCCGCCGTGGCAGCAGGAAAGCCCTGCTCATGCAGCTTCACAAAGCCTTGTGCTGGAGCCTCTTAGGCCCAGCTCACTGATGTCAGCTTGAACTGCTGAGCCAAAACCCAGCCCGGCGGGATTTTGGGCGTTGCTGGGATGGATCCCGAGAGCAGATAAATATATCCCCAGTATTCCTGTTTTTTCTTTGTGTTAGAATGAATTTCTCAGGTTAATGAGTTGATTTTTCCCCCCCACGTGGCACTTTATCATTCTGTCTTCCAAATGGGATTTTAAATTCACACCTTGTTGACAAGAACATGATTCTGGGGTTTAGAGATCACAGCCTGGCTGGTGACTGTGACCAGCAGCACCTCTGAGGTCCTGTGAGACAGCAGCCAAAAGCCACAAATTGAGAGATCCAGGAGAAGGGAGGAGTGGGACCATGTGCTTGATTTAAGCTGTGATCACACTCTTTGGACTTTATGAACTGGCATTTTTTGTAAAAAAGCCCCCTACCCTGATAGGAGAAAATACTTAAAAATACAAATTTCTTAAAACCTTGCAGACATAGACCTGCCTCAAACCCCAAAACACAAACCCGTGGCTGAACAGTTATTTTAATGAGAGTGGAGGTTCTCATGGTAACTCCTGGCTACAGCAGCTGGGATATTAAAAGTCACACAAATACAATGACTACAGCAGTAAAATGTGCTCTGAGATGCTCAGGACATTTCCCATGCCTTTCTCCAGTCCAGGAAAGAACCTAAGCTTGTGAACCATATATTTTAGAGGCAATTTTAAAATTTCCATTCATTTTGGTGATTTGAGAAGGGAAGTGGGACACGTTAAAAGTAAAGAGGTTTCCTGCTCTCTGATATAAAGATACTCATTGAGACAAAAAGCTGATGAATAAAACCTTAAGTGGTAAAAAGTTATACTTGTGTGCTGTATGAAGTAAAGTGTGGAAGGATAATTCCCTGTGCTGGAGACCATCCCCGATCTCAGCTGGGGCCTGCGCACCCATCCCGTGGGTGGTTTGGCACTTCCCAACCCTCTCTTGTGTTCATTCCCTAACCCAGGGCCTTGGCTGGTTATTTTGGCATCCCAAGCGTTTGATCCTCTTCACAGAGTTTGCCATCTCTCGGTGCAGGAATTCCTCCCTGGCACTGTGGTGCTAAGGCATTGATGAGAAAGCTGGGGAGATGAAGGCGGAGCTGAGCGAGGGCAGGACCAGGCTCAGCTGATGCGCGCTGCTGGTTCCTGTGTGTCAGTTTATCCGCTCTCCATGGATGTCCGTAAAGGGACGTCAGGGACAGGTGGTTATGGACCTGTTTAAAAAGCAGGGAGGTGCCGGGAGCCTCGGGGATGCAGCAAGAGCAGAGCAGCAGCGCCAGGACTGGAGAGGGATCTGCACCCCAGAATGGCCCAGGTGGCACCGGCTCTCCCCCTCGGAGTGCAACCCAACCTGAGCCCAGCCTGGGAGCCCTTCCCAGTTTTCCTATGTTATTGCCTCTGTAATTGCCCTGATGAGACACTGCAGTTAAGTTGTCTCTCCCACCTGGGATTTTTCTTTAGCTTTTCTCAAAGTTGGTTTTTTTTCCCATGTGCTGTTCTCACATGTGGTTCTTTACATTAACAACTGGGAGACGACAGTTCTTCTATATCTTTTTTTAAATGTTCCCTGGGGAACTGTGCTTCAACCAGGGAAATTGTATGTTTCATTATCAAAAAGGTTTCAGGCTTTATCAGAGTCTTTTTGTTATAGTTGTCATGGAGGTTTTTATTATTATTGTTAAATTGAATAATGGGGAGGAACCTGTTCTTAAGCCTTTGCACAAGAACTAAAATTTAAATCCAGATAAATCTGCTCTGTTTGTAAAAGTGACTTTTTAAGGTTAACTGCATTTAGTTCCAATCATTGGAAGTGCAGCTTTGTTACTTTATCTGCATTAGATAGCGAGGGGTTTTGCAGCTGTAATAAGGGAAGATTGAACTTGACTTTTAAATGCAGATGGAATGTCTGGGAGTTATTTTTCAGGGCCTGATTTCTTGGTAATCACAAGAAACCCTCCAGGAGGCCTCGCAGGAGTGCTACAGGAGCCCAGCAGGGTGGAGCCTTTTGGAAGTGACAGGGAAGGAGATCTCAGAACCATGGGATGGTTTGGGTTGGAAGGGGCCTCAAAGCCCATCCAGTGCCACCCCTGCCATGGCAGGGACCCCTCCCACTGTCCCAGGCTGCTCCAAGCCCCAGTGTCCAGCCTGGCCTTGGGCACTGCCAGGGATCCAGGGGCAGCCACAGCTGCTCTGGGCTGCTTCAAACAGGGCTGGAGGTGGATTTTGTTTGTAGTAAGCACCAGATGCTCCCATTTGGGTGGGACTGAGGTGCTCCCAGCAGGAGCAGGCCGGGCATGTCCCGGTATCCCAGGCCTCAGCAAGGACAGGCTGAGCCCACGGCACTGGCGCTGCTCATTCCCAGAACTCCATGGTTAGACCCAGGTTACTGTGGACTCCTTCCTCTGGCTCTACCTGGGTGCTCCAGGCAGCAGGGCCAGAGCATCCTCACCTGCATCCCGTGTTCCCACGGAGCAGCACCCCCAGGCCAGGCTCTGCACCCCTGGAGCTGCCCGGCTGGAGACAGCCCTGCCCTGGGGACAGGGTGCTGATTGTTATCCTGCATTAAGCCAGCGTTACCAGAGCCATCAAAGATCCCTGGGATCTCCAACAGCTCCCGGATTCTTGGGGCTGGGATGAAACCTGAATGAGCAATAAGGAGATGAAAAACTTGGCTGTGAGCAAGCTCCTGCAGCTGGGAGTCACCGCAGCAAGAGCAGCGGAGTGGAACCTCTTTGAAATGTGGGTCAGATCCAGCAAAGGGGTTTGAAAGAGTTTTGTCTACAGGAAAAAAATAAAGGAGAGGAGTAGTTTGAAAATGTCAATAAAATAATAATTCATCTCAGCATATTCAGGCTGCCAGACTTCAGGGAGCTCTCAGTTCAGAGACAGCATGAAATGTAAATACTTTATATAACATTGACTGTGACCATCAGCCTCATTATGCCTCTGAAATTCATCATTTTTGCCTTCGGATGCTGAAATTTGTTGACAATCAGGAGGAAGAAGAGTCCCCCCGGATTGTTGTGGTGTGGTGCTGTGGGAACTTTCCCTCTAATTGCGGCAGGAAAGCAAATTGCAGGAGGCTTTTTAAAATAACAAGCGAAGATAGTGACCTTCTTTACAAAGGCTTGGATGAAAGATGTGAAAAAAATGGAATTCATTAGAATATTTCTAATTTCCTAACATTCAAATAGGAGAGACTTTCTCAATGTGCATCTTCTCAAACATTTATTGTTAAATGTCGTAGTTTAACAAAGGTCCCTGGACTCTTTGCATGCCAATGAACCCCACAATTGAATTTAGAAATATAAACTGTACAGAAGGAAAGAATTTCTTTCTGTGTCTACAGTGCTGTCCTACAATTCATTACTGTGGTGTAAATGCCTGAATGAGTTCAGTCTAAAGGTGCATAAATGCATTTAAATGAATTTAAAATGAGGACTATTAAAATAACTGTGCAAATCCCCTAAGGGCATTTTGAGACAAAATTAAATTCAGGGCACACATAAAATATATTAGAAAATAAATATATATATATATAAATGAATGATTGTATGTGATTGAAACATTATCAGGTTTTGGGTTTTATTGAAATTCATAAGGAAGCACAAAAATAATTCTTGAGGCGTTTTGCAGGAGCGCAGGGAAGGTAAACAGCAGCACACGCGGGTTTGTTCTGAGCAGAACAGGCACCGTTCTGGTTTGGTGCCAGCCGCGTTGGGGTTTGTGGGGGGTGGCTTGGGGGGTTTCGTTAGACTGGAAAGCCCCAACCCAACCCCATTGTTCGAGGCTTTGTTTAGGGACACAATGGGCCCGTCCCTGCTCTGAAGAATTCCCGTGTAAGCAGGAAAACAAAAGGATTCGGGCAAGATGCGTTATCTGCCTCCTGCAGATGGAACTCCGAGAGGAGAGCAGATTAAGGGAATCGCCTCCGACGGCTCAGACAAGCTGGGAGGGAACTTCCAGAGTGGGAATCCCTGGGAGAGCCACGCAACATCCTTCCCCAGCTGGATGTGCTCCCATGGGACACTTCCTTTTCCTTCTTCCTTGTTACCAAGGCTTGATATCCTCGCCCTGTTTTCCTTGGCATCCTCCCAGCATCTCTGGAGCAGAAGTTTTCTCCTTGGAGGAGCAGGGGGTTGTGACAGCAGCTCCTCCTTGTTTCCCAACGTGCTGGGATTCCTGGTGCCAGGCCCGTGTGTTGGGATAACGAGTAAAGGGACCTCTTGAGCACCCTTGCTGTTTACTGACAAAACTGGGCTTCAAACTGCAAAGTTTGAATGTTTAATGTCGCTCCCTTTAGAAAAGCCAAGGAAGGAAGGAAGGAGAACGTAGCAACGTCCCCAGGTAACCATCCACGTGACCAGGGAGGGAGCAGGTGGGGAGTGGAGCTGAGAGGGAGAGTCCTGACAGGGATGGGGTCAATTAGGGGGCTAATGAGG
The DNA here is from genome assembly GCA_013399875.1 of Gymnorhina tibicen. Lineage (NCBI taxonomy): Eukaryota > Metazoa > Chordata > Aves > Passeriformes > Artamidae > Gymnorhina > Gymnorhina tibicen. The sequence goes on from VXAZ01009688.1 coordinate 265,572, forward strand.
GAGGGGATAAATGAGGGAGGAGCGGGGTGGGGAGGTGAAGAGTGGTCTGGGGGAAGGAGCCTTGGTGCAGGTAAGAATGATTCTGATGGGTTTGGGATGGTTGTTACTGGTGTGAGATGGATTTTCAGCTGTTGTAATGTCTGTGCTTTTGGAATTTGTTCCTTGAGTTGAATCTCAGCATGTTATCCCAAGAAAAAACCCTTTAGCTTTCCTCTCCAAGGGTACTTCTAGTGCTTTTACATGGTTCAGAGTTCCCAAGGAATGTTTCTCTCCTGCTGTGAAGTATCTGAGGCCTGACTTTGTCCCCAGTAACTCCCATCTTCACCCTCTGGCTCCTCAGACCCCACAAATCTGTTAAACAGCCCCTCGGATTGGCAGAAGGAATTTTTAGTCACCTCCTGCTTACTGATGTGAGGCTTTGCCAGGACCTTGCTCTGGGTCTCAGCAGCTGAGTGGAACTTTTACCATTAATGAATCTAAATTTGTAGGAGCAACAGAAATCTAGGTGCTGCTTATTTTATTAGTGGAGTATGAAGTGTATCACGTACACATTGGAAAAGGTTTTCACTTCAGAGGAGGGAAAGGAGCACTCACTTTGGAGTTCATGCTGTGAATTTTCTACAGAGAGTGACTCTAAATGCGCTTTTTGTAATGCATGACTTTATTTATTTTAAAAAAGGACTGCATTATTAAATTTGGTTTTGTCTGTGCAAACAAATGTGAATTATTTTGCCAGCTGAAGTGTTTTCTCAGTCACCCATAAATAAGAAAGTGACTTGAAAGTACAATTGATCAGAAATGATGCATTGGAGTGTTTCTCTACAAGGAGGGCATTGAGTTGGGAGTTCTGTCAGATTGTGGATTCCTCCCTCTAGAAATTAATGCCTTTCTCTTTCAAATCTGCATTTCGTGACAGTATCTTTGTTTTCTGTGAACGATGTGATAATTCAGATAAATCTGCGCTGGTTGAGGGAAAAAAATAGAAATTAATTGTGACACAGAGCGAGTTTTTGTTCTGAGGGAAAGAGGTCAGCGGGGCTGAGGGCCAGCTGGCGACTCCTCCCAGGTGGAGAAGGGGCTGTTTGGGGGGTGCTGTGCTGGGCAGGTCACGAATCTTTCCAAGTGGATTAAAAATGAACTGAGGTGGTCCTGCAGAGGAACATCTGGGATGCTCTTGTCCTTTCTCCCCTTTCAGCCCTCCTGAGGGTTTGGGAGGGTGCCCCCCGTGAGGACCCCGGGCTGGTGCTGAGCTGCTGCCACCTCTGCAGGGGAAGGTGCTGGGCCGGATCCTCAGCTCAGCCGTTCCAGCTGCTGCTTGTCCAGGCTGGGACATGGGATCCATGGCTGGGTTCGTGCTCAAGCACAAACCAGCAGCAGTGGGGAGGGCAGGGATGTGCCTCCTTTGGGCCCTTCTGTCCTCGGAGTGCGTTGGATCCAGATTTTGTTGAAAAGCGCTCGTGTTAGCTGCAGCAGGGGTGCTGGGCATGTGTTCCTCTCAAAGCACGGTGTGCGGGAGCAGCTTGTGCCGGCCTGGGCCGCCGGGGCCTCGGCGGCTGCCCCGGGGCTGCCCTGGCTGCCGAGCCCCTCTGCCAGCCGGGCTTTTGGCTGGGCTGCCCAAGGAACGCTTCGGCTCCGGGGCCTGCAGCAGTGAATTCCCCGAGCATTGCTGGGCCCCGCTGCAGCCGGGGCCTCCTCCCCTCCGTGCCCCCTGCCGCCCTGTCCCGAGCTGGGCTGGGCAACATCCAGGGCGGTCTGGCGGGGCCGGGTGTGCGGCTCTGAGGGGATTACGGGATGCTGGGAAAGCCAAGTGTGAGAAATGGGGGGCATTTCTCACAATGCTGTGGGGCCGGGCCCCACGGCCGGGCCGGGCCAGGTGCCCCCCGAGGGACAGGGTCTGCGTGCCCTACGTGGGCACCCAGGGTGCAAATAACGAGCACTAAACAGCAAGAGCAGCCCGCATTACAGCAAGTCCTATTTTTGTCCTGTTTTTTTTTTTTTTTCCCCCTGCCTGGAGAATATTAATGTACAAATCAAAGGAATGTACTTAAAAGTGTTTTAAATAACCAGCCTTGTTAGGGAAAGAGGAGGGAAGGGTTTGTTGTTATGAAACACAAAAGATCGAGGTGATCCTGGCACAGGGAAGGGGAAAATAAGGAAGAAAAGATTTCAGTGGCCTCCCCTTTCCTGAAGGAAGGAGCAAACCCTTTGGATGGCTGCTCCAGCCCTGGAGCCCCTGCACAGCAGGAAAACGTGCCTTTGAGTTGGCGCTGAAATATGTGGTTACCCATCTCAGCTAGGTTTTAAATGGTGTGAAAGTGGAATAATTATCACGGTAACAGGGGGTTTTTAAAGTGAACCCCTGCCCAGGGGTTGTCTGCTGTGTGGGAAGGTCTCCCAGGCTGCAAGGACCTGTAGCATCTGATTTACTGACTCCTCTTGCTCTGAGGGAGAAGAAAGCTAAAACTGCAATTTCAGTGTTCCCAGATTGGTTTATTTCTCAGGTTTCTGTGATTCTGTGACTCCTATGACAGCTGCCGCGCTGGGATGTGATGAGCTCACTCCCTACACCCCTTGGGTTTCTATTTCTGTGCTCTGAGATGCTCCCTCCCTCCCTTTCCCATGTTTGTGCCGCTTTCCCCCCAGCCCAGCTCCCACCAGTCCAGTGCAAGGAGGAGGCATCCCCAAGATGTTGCCTCTTAAGGATCTCTGTTCATCCTCTTTGCAGAAGATCTGGCTGAATGTTTTCTAGAGACTTCAGCATTTCTGCCTTCACTATTTTCTCTGCACATGGAGAAGCTCCACTGTAAGATCTTTCTAATCTCTCAGGTTTCAAAGCTAATGGCACCAGGCTAAAATTACCCCATTAAATACCAATTAACATAAATCATCACAAGATGCTGCTCAGATTAAATATGCTCCTACTGGGTCTTTCTGTCTGGAAATATAACTGAGTGAAGAAATGTTAAAATGAACTGACTTGGATGCTCCAAGGGGTTTTTTTGGGTCTTGGCTGAGTCTGTGACTGTTTGCATTAAAATAAAACAACCCCCCACTGTTTCGTGTTCTTGGGCACGGCCGTGGCCTGTTCAGGGGATGGGCTCAGACTAAAACACAGTTTTATAATAATATATATAACAGGTAATAATTAATCCTGGGTCAGAATCAAACGGCATTGGCTCTTCGTGTGGGAGAACTGACTGAGGTTTGGCTGAGCTTAGTTCACTCTGGAAATGCATTAAGCCTGATCCAGCCTTATCCTGAGTGAGTACTGATATAAAAGGCTGAATTTAGGTGGTTTCATTTCTAAATTGACAGAATTAGGATTTGAATTTTTGCCATGTGGGCAAGTCCTGGGCGGTTTTGGTGACTCCAGGATCACGACAGAAGAGTTGCTGTCATGTGCGTGTGTTTAATTCTGCAAAACAAGTTCTACTGTCTTAAAATGTGAAAGAAACTCGTGTTAGGAGGTGAAGGAGAGCAATGGAGGGAGAAATTAATCTTTTTTTTTTTCTTCACTGGTGGCGTTTTCACCCATGTCTGGCAGCAGAAGCAACAATGAATACATGTCATGTTTCCCAACTAATTTCTGGGTCGCTTCTCCCATGGCTGCTGGAAATGACTAAGCAGTATTTAATCTGGTTTTACAGATATGCAAAGCAGGGATGCTGCTCTCCGTGGAGCAGGGCTGGGCACACATCCCAGCTTTGCTGGGCCGCTCCTTCTCCACGTGTGTGACCCACGGGAGCCCAGGGCAGCCGCTGGAGGCTTGGGAAGCTCTGGGGGCAGCAGCTGTGCTGGAACCTCGAGGTACATCCTGCTGGGGTGGTAGAGACTGGGGGAGGTCTGCGTCGCTGTTGTACCAGGGACGGAGTTAGAAACAACACAGCTCGATTCAGGAAGAAATGGAATGCTGTATTAATTTACAGATGGGTTTTTATATCTTAGTTTGCTTGAATGCCATAAGGTTTTTGGTCCTCAACCATCCACCTCTTAGAATGATTGGTTAAACTCTACAACACCCATTTCAAAATATTTCTCCAGTCAGTATCAGAGCAAACTGCATAAAGTCTTGTACCTGCAAGATAAAGGGACTGGTTTACAAAAACCTCTGGCTGTTTTCAGCCAGCATCTGTGTGAAAGCAAGGATTTTCACATGGACACTGGCAGAAAGCTGGAAAATCTCTCCGTGACCCAGCTTTCAGCATCTACAGGTCTGGGTCATAATCTTGTCAAAATGTATTGCCACAGTCATGGAATCATGGAATGGGTTGGGTTGGAAGGGCCCTTAAAGCCCATCCAGTGCCACCCCTGCCGTGGCAGGGACACCTTCCACTGTCCCAGGCTCCTCCAAGCCCCAGTGTCCAACCTGGCCTTGGGCACTGCCAGGGATCCAGGGGCAGCCACAGCTGCTCTGGGCACCCTGTGCCAGGGCCTCCCCACCCTCACAGGGAACAATTCCTTCCCAATATCTCATCTAACCCTGCCCTCTGTATCAGGGAATTTGGAATGCCCTGACAGTGCCGTGGGCTCCTGGCACAGCCCTGGGCTGGCAGCCGAGGCCCTGCTCACGCAGCCTGTGCCCTTTTGGGGTGCTTTGTGCTCAGATAACAATCACCACGTGCAGCTGCAGTGCTGGGGGAGCCACAGCTGCCCCCTTGGCAGCCGCTCAGCCAGGCGTGCCCATGGATGCTGACCAGGCTGGGCTGCACAAAGGCTGCCTGACCCCACTGGGCACTGTTCTCCTGTCTGACTCATCCCTGAGCAATTGGTGCCAGGGTGAGGGGACTGTGAGCCCCCTGCAGTCCCTGTAAACACGGCTGGGCTGGGACAGCAGCAGGCTGTGAGAAGGACGTGCTGCTGTTCACACCCTGCCACGAGGTTCTGCAGCTCCTGGGGTACCTCAGCTAAAAGGCGCTCCCAAGACAAATGTCAGTCAGTGATTACAGAACAACAGCAAATTAATAAATAAAAGGAAGGCACACACTGTATTTATTGTCCATGCATTAATAATGCAGCAGCCTGTGCTTTTCAAAGACGTGGCTGTGATGTTCAGGTGGCTCCAGTGACAGTAGCACAGACTTGGCACTGAGCAGGATGCAGACTCAGACTTCAAATTGCAAAAAGGAGGGGACTGGACCTCCGTGGCTGGAATTTTCCTCTGCCTGACTGAGTATTATGGTCTTTATCTTTGCATTAGTAGCTTACTGTGACTCTGCACCAAAACTGCCTTGGGCAAATCTGTCTGGGAGTGAGTAAGAGGTCAGATGTTCCTCAGTTCAGATCTGTATCACTGCCTGGGATCTGAGCAATCCTGGAACAGGTACCAAGGGGGAGAGGCTTGTAGGGTTGGAGTTCTCGTTGCCTGAAGTCAGTGAGTTGATATCTGAAGGTCTGATGTAAATGCAGGTGAAACCAGGAAATGTCAGACTCCTCTGCTGGGCTTGGGCTCGTTCCCTGGCTGTCTGTTCCAGTAACAGAGCAGGGGCAGTGGGAGCTGATCTCTGGGAGCTGGAGAGTTGCATTTTTTGTGATAAACACCCATTCTCTGGGGTTCTGAGGCACAAGAGGGTTTGGGTTGGAATTAAAGCCCATCCAGTGCCACCCCCTGCCATGGCAGGGACACCTCCCACTGTCCCAGGCTGCTCCAAGCCCCGTCCAGCCTGGCCTTGGGCACTTCCAAGGATGGGGCAGCCACAGCTCCTCTGGGCACCCTGTGCCAGTGCTGTTCCATTGCAAGACACTTCTAATAATTGCAGGTAACTGGAGAAGAAAATACAGTGGAAAAACAGAGAAACCAGGTGAATGAGGACACACTGGAGCGTGATTCACTTCTGCAAGACCTTTAGTCAGAGGCCAGGGCTCATCCTGCTTTGAGCAAGTTTGATGAGAGAGAGCTGCTTTCGTCTCTATTGATCAGGTAGTGGTTGGTGAGGTCATGGATCAGTCGTTCCAGGACCTGTTATTTTCTGGAGGCGTTAATTCAGAAAAATGAACTGAACCCTTGCTCCCCACTGGCCCCATGTCAGGCTCAGGTGGATCCAGGCTGGAGCTGGGAGGCTTGGGAGCAGCTTGCTGCGCAGCTTTAGGGCTCTTGGCTGTGTTTGCACATTTCTGCTTTGCACATTAGTTCAAATAACCTCAGTTCTCACTGGGGTGTTTTTGAGATGGATGTTTTTGCCTGTTCCTGCTGTGCAAGGTGGGCAGTGCAGGTGTTGGCAGGTCCAGGCAGGCAGGAGATTCCTGGTGTGATCACACCAGTGCTCCAAGGAGCTCCACCTGCTCATGGGGAGCAGTGGGGATGGAGCATTTCTCCTGCTGTTGTCCTGGAAAACAGTTTTGCTTTATTTTTCCAAGGCAGAACTCGCCACTCAGCTTCTGTTCAGGTCATTTCACACTCAAACTCCTTTTATTTCAGAGAAGCTGTAACTTTTATGAACTTCCGTGGGTGATGTAGGATATTATCACAGCTCAGTTATTTTCTCTCCTCAGTTTACATGGGAAACCAGAATTCAGCTAGTTTGGCGATGCATCCCTGTTATTTTGTGGGGGTTTTTTTTACAGATCCCATGAGATTTGTGTTAAAAGACTTATTTGGTGCAATCTGCTGCATCACAGGCTTGGTGCTGCTCAACAGGTCAGGCCAGACCAGTGTAATATCTCCAGAAACTCGGTTCCTTCGCCCCTTAATCTCTCCAGTCGTGTTTTCTGTGCCCTGACATTTGTGTGGGGGTGAATCCATCGCTGGGTGTTGCTGCACTTGTTTCCTGTGTGGGGTGGATTTCTGGTGTCTGATGCGATGTCACGGAGGCACAGCTGGGGGCCTTTTGCATCCCAGCTTTCTATCACATCTGAGTATCCGATTTCACAGCCACGTAAGATTAAGGCTGTCTCAGTAATACCCTTTAATTCTGCCTTATGATCGAGCTCATGCTCTGCTGTGATACAGATGCTGACTAATTTGCAATATTGTCTGAAGGAAAGATGAGGCAGAACAGGATCTGCAGGCATTCAGGAGAGTGTACACACTGATTTTATTTTGGTTCCCGCTTTCACAGTGCTGGAGATGACTTAAGAAAAAAAAAAAAAAACGAGGACATGTATTTTGCTTGCTGTAAATGTAAATATAAATCCTCATCAGCAACTGTGTAATCCGGCAATGATCTCTCTTAAATTGAAACAAATAATAAATTTTGTGAATAGAGCTGAGGATTGATGGTGTCATCCTTGCAGGCAGTTTAGATGTAAAGAGTTTTATATTGACTATGCAAATCAACGTTGAAATAACACCAGAAGGGAGCCAAAGATAAAAGAGCTGTTAAACCTTCCTGTGAATTCTTGCAAATCAGCTCCCGAGCCTGCAGCAGCTCCTCGTGCTCTCCACCTTGGAGGGCTGGCTCTGCACGGCGCTTTTCCCTCTGCTTGGGCAGTTGGAAAGGCTCTGGAGCAGCCAGAGCAGCTCCACGAGGATGGAATATAGGTCGGTGTTGTCCTTAGCGCAGTGCTTATTTATCCAGAACGTCCTGAAAGGCCTCCCCAGCTCCCAGGAACACACCCAGCCATCTCTGTGCAGCTGTGCTCGGTCTGTCAGCAGCTGAGCAGCCCCTGGCCCTGCCACAGCCCTGCTTGCAAATGAGGGATCCTCTCTTATCAGCACCGCGAGCAGCCAGCAGCCGCCCCACGCTCCTGTGCTCAGGGAGCCGCACGTGGCTCCGCTTCAGCTCTGCTTTCCCTGCCACCGAGCCTCAGAGAACAGCCCGGGCCGGGCTGGCTCTCTGATAAAGGGATTATTCATCCCTCTGCGTGTGCGAGAAAAGGACCTGGGGTTCCTGGTTGCTGGCAAGTGGAACAGGAGCCAGCAGTGCCCTGGCAGCCAGGGGGACATCCCTGTCCTAGGGGGAGTAAGAACAGCATCCAGGGAGGGGATTGTCCCCCTCTGCTCTGCACCGGGGGGGGAGGGGGGCAGTTTGGGCACCCCAATATAAAAAAAGACCTGGAGCCATTGGAGAGTGGCCAGAGGAAGCCATGGAGATGGGGAAGGGTCTGGGGGGCCAAATGAGGAGCGGCTGAGGGCACCTGGCTGGAGAGAGGAGACTGAGGGGAGACTCATCAGGGGCTGCAGCTCTGATCTCTGCTCCCTGGGACAGGGCCCAGGGAAAGGCCCTTCCCCCAGAGGGTGCTGGGCACTGCCCAGGTTCCCCAGGGAATGGGCATGGCCCCGAGGCTGCCAGAGCTCCAGGAGCACTTGGGCACTGCTGCCAGGGATGCCCAGGGTGGGGTTTTTGAGGGGTCTGTGCAGGGCCAGGGGTGGGACTGTGGATGATCCTGGTGGGTCCCTTCCCACTCAGGATATTCCATGATTCCAAGAGTAATTGGTGCAGGCTTTGCCTTGCAGGTCTGTGGATTACTTGGGATCCAGCCGTGCCTGCTGCATCTGTTAATGTGGCTCAGCATAAAACTCAGTTTTGTTTAAAATCTTGCTTTTGATTCAAAACCAGACCATACAGCATGAAATGCACATGTGAGTTGGTCCCCTGATGATCCTTCAAGTAAATTAATCTGAAAAATAAGAAAAAAAACTTGAAAAGACCCTTAAACCATCTACATCCCAAAGCACATTATAATGAGTCTTTCTCAAGCACAAACAACAGAAACCCAACTCCACCCTCTGCTCTTTTTACAAGAAAAGCAACATCAAAGCAGAGGAGAAATTGTCACTGTAATTACCCACGGCAGTGCCGTGGATAGGGGGGAGTTGTGCTCCTGGGGGAGGCTGGATTTGGGAGCAGGGGCCCGCTGAGGTTTGTGTGTCTGGGGTACCTCCCTGAAGGGGTTGCTGTGTTCCTGAACTGATGAGCCCTGAGATGAGTTTGAGCAGGGAAGGGATGGATTTGGAGCAAGGATTGGTCCTTTCCTTCCTTGGTGGGCCCCGCTGTACCTGACCTGGAATTCCTGCCAGGAGCATCCTCCCCGACCGACAAAGGGAATGAGCTGTTATTTTGGGCAGTGCTGGAAATGAACTCCAAGGGAATGTTGCAAATTACGGAGCTCCCGAGTGTCAGAATCTGGGTTGCTGCACTCTCCAGTGGTGCGGGGGGGGGTTTTAATTGCCACAGACACTTTTTAACTGCTGCGTGCTACATCAGGGGGTGTCTTCTGGGGTCTCAGCGTGGTTTGGGGTGGAGTCCGGGGTACTGAGTAGCAGATCCCCAGGGCAACGGTGGAGTCCCCATGCCTAGAGGGATGTAAAAGCGGTATGGGTGTGGCACTTGGGACACGGGTTAGTGGTGGCTTTGGCAGTGCTGGGGTAATAATTGTACTTGGTGATCTTGAAGGGCTTTTCCAGCCTCAAAGGTTCCGTGATTCTGTAATACTGTGAAGCTGGAATAAGAGACGTCTTTGCCTCTGGTGTACCAGGAGGGTGTCTCGAGCTCAGGTGAGGGTGAGCTCGGTGCCAGGAGCACATCTGCCTCCTCCATAGCGCTGGCCCTCCCTGATAAGGAAGCAGGGAAAGGGATTTTTGCATGCCCTGGGCTGGAGCAGCCTCTGGGTTTGACACCTGAGGTCGTTTCTGAATAGCCCAGTTCTTGTGTAATTACTGTGGGAGCACTCGGGCACCTCCTGGTGGGGAGGCAGAACTCAAACCCCCAGGCTCTGCATGCCCACGGGCACAAGTGTTGGTGACAGACCCGTGGTGGACCAGGTCAGCTGTGAGGTGCCACTGACGTCCCCAGGCCCGGCTCTGCCACCCGTCATCGCTGGCGTTGGCTGTGGCAGAAATCCCGGAGCGGTGGGCGGGATTATTTGTAGAGTTAGCTGCTGTTCAGAGTAAATAACTTCTGAAATCTGGCCCGATGTTATCAAAGAGGATATTTCAAAGTGGTATTTATAGATTCCAAGTATTACCTGAGCAAACGTGTTGTCTGCACCCTGCTCGCACCGCGAGCCTCTGCCACTGCCGGCAGGAAAAGTACCAGGCAGAAAATTCCCAGGTAAATGAGGGTTTGCTAATGGAAGTGTGGGTTTTCAATAGGCCCCTTTTGTGTGTTGGAAACCTGCGACTAATGCTGGGACTGAAGTGACCCCCAGGGAGAAAAAGCTGATTTTAATGGGACAGAAATTACATGGTGAAACCTTTTTCTTGCCACATTTCTGCAGTGCCCAGCAGCAGGATTTCCCTCATTTCAGTGTTCATGGCCCTGCCCTCCTCTTCCTCGAGTGGAGAGCTCTTAACTGAAGCACAAGTGCCAGCACAGGCATGGGTCAGTCTACCCAGAGTGAATAAATCAGGTGTTAGATCTTTGTTTCTCAGATCTTTTCACTAAAGAAGCCTGATTAATCAACCCAGCACAACGACTGAAAGGCAATTTCCCGGGCTGAATAACTGAATTTCTGTGGCACAGGCCTCCGAAGGAAAACACTGCCAAACCCGGTGACTTAAAGTGAGACTGTCACACCAAGCACGGTGATATTTTAGCCTTAGTCCCTCTCCTGCCTGCGGAATAGAGATGCTTGTGCGTCCTCATCCATCAGCTGACAGCTTCCTGCTTACGGAAATGGTGATGATTTGACATCAGACCACTTAAATTTCCTTAGTGGCTGGGCTGGAAACCTCTCACATTTTTCACCACTCTCCTGCATCTTTCTCGCCTTTTTTTTTTTTCCTCGACAAGACTGATACTGAATCTCACTGCAGGGAATAAACATGCACCAAGCTGGACAGCAATAAGAGAAAATATGCAGATGCTTCCTAAATGGGGTGTGTGGGGGGAGTGGTGCAAGAAAAGAGGGGAGCTGCAAATAGAAGTTGCTCTAATCACTGAGTAACTCAGGTGGGCAGGTCTGGAGGGCTCTGCCCCAGAGGCTGGACCAGATTGCTCAGGGATTTATCCATTTCAGTCCCAAAAACTTCCAAGGAGAGTGTTTGGAGAAAAGGTTTTCCTTAATGGCTCTATAGCTTTGCCCATGAATTTACACCCATCCAGCATTTCTGGGGCACAGTGTGGTATGAAGCTGCTCCCTTTGGGACTGTGAGAGCTGAGGGAAGGCTTATTTTTAGACTGAGGTGGATTTTTGGATCAAGCCTTTTGCATTAGGCTGTTTCTTTGCTGCGCCTCACTGCGTGCCAGCACCCCGGGGAGAGAAGGGGTGCAGGGCCACCAGACCACCCTGGGAGGGCTGGGAAAGGCGGGTTGGCAATTAAACACTTACTGGCAAAGGGCTGAACTGGGGGGAACGCTGGATGGCTGTGGGAAACATAAAAGTTAATGGAAAGTAATTTGGCAACTTCATCTGCAGGTTGGCAGGGATCCAAGTGGATCATAATTGGATTTCAGCTGCTTTTGTGTACTCAGTCATTGAGATACCCTCCAGAAAGTCACCCCTGGCTCGCAGGAAGGGAGCAGCTCGTGTGTGGGGCTGGGAGCAGTTATCAGGGGAACAAATGGAAGTTGGATGGAATTTACAGTGGTGTGTGGGCATAAATCTTGCTTTTCAGGGATGTTTGGTTGCCTGCCATCCCCCTGCTGTGGCAGTTTGGAGCTGGGGCAGTTGGGGCTGTGTCTCCTCCCCCTGAGCTGTGTTTGGAGCACAGTTTGTCAGAGCCCTGTGCCGGTTCCAGAGGCAGCAGCTCCCTCTGGGTGCCATCCCCTTTAAGATAATGACAGAAGGCTGACCCAGCACTCGCCATTCCTACACAGAACACAAACTTAATCAAACTCGCAGCCTCTTCCCAGCCTTGGGAATACACTGAGCTCTCTCACAGTGTAATTAAATTCTGAGGGTGCAATTGTTTTGCCCTCTCTTCAAGCTTGTGTCAGCATCCTTGCTCCAGAGCTTGGTGCTGTGTCACATGGCTCTGCCTTCGTGATGCTGTTAAGTTTTCACCAGGGATGGAGATTGCCTGGGTCAGGATGTGCTGAGGATGTGAATATCACCTGGGCTGCTCAGCCACACCTCACTGTGGTGTCCATCCCTTGTGTTGAGGTGCTTCTCTTACGTGTTCAGAAACACCGGTGTGGGACACTGGCAGTGAAGGAAAATACTAATTTTAGATGTAATTTTGTCTTTAAGAGAATTTTTCTAGTACTGTTGTAATTAAGGCTCTTCCCATGTAATTTGAAGAGGTTCTTTACCGTGTGTGGGCAGTTTATGGCTGGATTTATTTTCCTTATGTAATTGTTCATTTGACTGAGTCCCATGTACGTGGACCCTGAAGAATCCAGCTAAATAATTAAATGGATGGAGATCACTGTTCAGCTCCTAACGTAGGTTTTCTAAGTCAGATTTAATTTAGATATTGGAAAGAAATTCTTGAGTGAGGGTGGGGAGGCCCTGGGTCCCTGGAAGTGCCCAAGGCCAGGCTGGACGGGGTTGGAGCAGCCTGGGACAGTTCCACAGACACACTCCACACATTGCTGGAGCCATCTAGCACAGAACTCCAAACAAATGGCTAAGAGAGGCTGTGGTGCTCCTAATTGTTTATTATATGTTTTATGGAGCCCTCTGCCTGCCCAATCTAATGTCATTGGCAAGATAAGAAGGAAGGAAATATTAAGAAATAGGCTCTCCCCGCTCCTAATGCGCCTCTTCGTGCTTTATGTGCCTCTCTCTCACTCCTGATTTCCTTGGCATCAAATTGCCCTTCACCACGGTGAGTGATGCTGGGTACTGAGGGAAATGTGGCTGCGGAGAGGGAAAATAAAGTGTCAGGAGTGAAATAGTGCCCTCATTGTAATGTATTATCTAATTAGTGGAACTGGCTGCAAACTTCCCTGTCTCGGCTGCACGGCTCTCAAACGAGCCCCCCCCCCAGCTCTTATCTCAGCAGTGGAGTTATTTTATATAAATGCAGCGGGCTCTGCCAGGCTGGGAGCGACTCGGGCGCCGTTTGGGATGTGCAGCACGGCCCTGCCAGCCGTGCCACCGCCCTGGGGAGCGGGAAAGGCTCTGGCACCCCTGCCGAACTTCTGGGGGGAAGAGACTGATGACTGCGGCTGGGTTAATTAACAGCGGGTTAATTAACCGCTGCTGCTGGGGCAGCGGCAGTGGGTGCAGGTGCTGGCAGCACTCCCAAGGGAGGCTGTTTGCCCCACGAGCCCGTGCAGCTCGGCCAAGTGCAGTTATTTTATTCGCCAGGATTCCAACCTTCTGAAGCAAGGCAGAGGGAGAGTGGCATTGCCTTTCTCAGTGGTCTGGAGATTAAACCTTTCTCTAAGACCTGAGGCAGCTCTTGCAGAATGCAGGGCAGTGAAAAGCTCCCTGTAAGGAGCTTAGGCTGTAATACCAGACGGAGGCTGATAAGGGAAGCAGTGATCAAAGCACTACCACTCTTTCAGGCCTGTATTTACCAAGCTCCTCTGGCACCAGGCACAGTTTCCCCTGTATTTTGTATTTCTGTGGAATGACAAAAAAAAGCAGGATGTAGCCTTTAATTGTGAAGCTTTAATGCCCCCCACACCTGTCAGTTGAACTTGAAATTTTAGAGAGGTGTTTGTCTTGTCCCACAGAGCCGGTGCTCCAGGAAGGTTTTCCCTGCCATTTACTGCAGCCACAACTGCTGTGCTGGCATCCCCAACACAGCGACGAGGGGACAGCGTGGCTCCCAGCACTCCTCTGGCTTGGAGCCAAAACAAACAATCCTGTAAACTTCTTAAATCCATTTCTCCAAGCAACAGAGGGAGCATAATCATTTGGATTTAAACTGTTTCCTTCTTTTGCAGTCATTAGTTGCAGTAGTACATTCCCAAGGTTAAGTGTAGAGGAAAAGAAAGAAATGTAGTTATCAAAACTCCTGCGGTGGGAGCACACTTATTTTTGTATCTTTTATAGATGAATCTTGGAATGTCTTTCATTAAGAGAACACTGATCATCCATGTAGGTTATCATTGCTGTGTTGGATATAAAGCCCCTGGAAGTTTTGGAGACAGCAATAGCAATACCATCTTTGATGTACCGAAAATAAAGATGTGACAGTGCTTGACATCGGCGTTTGAGGTGTTGGTCCTGCAGCCCAAGAGCTGCTGGGACTCAGCTCTGGCAGGAGCACAAGCGCCCTCGAGTCACAGCAATTTCTGTGAGGAAAAGCAGCCAAGAGCTCTGGTCAAGTGTTTCTGCCAATATTATTTTTATAGATGGAGGAAAAAAAAAAATCCGTTATACTTATGAGGGGGAAGTCAGGTGGAGCAGGGGACAAAGCAAAACTGCAGCTCTTGCAGGCGGTGTTTGTGATCCAGAAATCAAAAAGAATAAGAAGCCATTCTTCCTTTGAACTGAGGAGCTGCATGAGAGTCAATGAACATCGAACATCAAAAATCATTGTGCTCTTCCCGGCTGCTGCGGCTCCTGAAGCGCTGGCTGATGAATGGGAGATTATTTTTTGGCCATCCCGAGTTTCTTGCTCTGTGGAATCCATACTGATGATAAAGTGTCACATAACTCTCCCCGCTGTCGAGCGCTTGAGGCAACAGCCATAGATTCATCCCATCTATCATTCTTTGGGATCTGGAGGGCCAGGGAGCTGCTCAGCCAGCCAGCAGGTGGGAGGCTGAGTGGCCCCTTCCCACCCTGGGGATGGGATTCTCATCCCAGGCACTGTCAGACCCCGGGGCTGCTGTGTTTTGCCAGCCTGGCAGCTCGGCGGCCGCCTCGCCCTGCGGCGCTGCCGTGGCTGGAGAGGAGCCTCTCTGTGCACTTGAAACCAGTACAGACCAGACAGAGCTGTATTTTACGTGTGAGAGGTGTCTGCCTGTGCCCGGCCCCAGCTGATGCTGCTCGCTTCAGCTCCTGCACATCCACTGCCATCCTCCGTCCCTGGGGAGGGAGAGGGCGGCTCTGAAGCGAGGCAGCTTTTGTTGCTTTTGTCATCCCTGTTTAGCCCGACTGCTTTGGATGGAGCAGGGAAGTGTTCACAGCTGTGGTGCTGGTGACTTCACATTTCCATGGCAAACCAACGCAGCCAGAGAGGCTTTTAAAGCTCAGGCTTTTGCTGTAATCTCTCATAGGATCCCAGGAGTCATTCAAGGCTCCTTGGCTGCTGTCTGAGGAGCAGATGTGTTTGCTGGAGTCTCAGCTCTAGGAGTTCAAGCTCTCTGCACAAGTTTCCCTCTGAATCCTGTGGTGTTTGAGGTGTGTGTGGAAGGTGGGCGTTGGAAGTTGTTCTCTCAGTCTGAGGGGAGCTGCTCCGTTCCAGTTTGGGGGAAGCAATCTGTCCATGAGTGTCTCCTCTCCTGCACTGTAGTTCTTTAGTGCTGGCAAAGCACTCCGAGGTGCCTCTGCTGAAGAGACTATTAGATCTAAAATGCATTATTGCTCGTTTCTGTAACCGACACAAATCCAAAGTGCTGCTTTGGCAGGAAGAGCACTTGGAAATATTAGATTTATTGAGAATTATGTCCTCCCAGTCAGTCAGTTGTAGCGATGAAGTCTGTTTGCATTATCCTTCCTGCAGGCTGAGTGCTAAATGGGGCTGTGCTGCCTGGAAAAGCAATTCCCTGGTGACAGGAGACTGGCTGGGGGTCCTCTGCTGCTGGGGCAGCTTTGAGGAAAGGTTCAGTTGTTGCTGATGATAAACCAAACCTGGGAGCTCTGTCCAGCACTGGAGTCTCTTCTTGTCCCTCCTCTTTCTGCCTTTTGCCTGCTTGCTGTGTCTCCAGTCAGCCTCGCTGGATAAATCTGATTCTTCCAGAGGGGAATTACTGTCTCTGCTCAGGGTGGGCAGCCGGGGACTGGTGGTTGGGTCCTGCCAGCTGGGTTTGGATCCTGGGAACAATTTTAACACGTGGAGCAGTTTCACTGCGATGCTCTCAGGATTTTGTGAGCAGGATTTAAGACAAGCAATTTTAATTTCAGTCAGGAAGTTTATAATTTCCATATTGTGCTGGAGTTGCGTCTAAGAGTCGTGGTATCAGATGCACAAAGTACTCGTGTATTGCATTCATCAGGTTTCAGAGCAGACATCATTCAGACTATCCGCTTTGGAAAGATAATTTTTGAAACGAACTTTATTGATTTAGAGTAATGTTACGGAAAAGTGACTTGTCTCTTTCCAGAGTGACTTACGCTCTAACTGACTGCAGCATTGGATACTCCACAATCTCTTCTTTCCCCATGAAATCAGAGACTGGGAAATAAGGAGTGTCGGGGAGCGTGCTCTGGCTGTTTCCCCCAGAAGCTGGCCAGGAGCTGTGCAAATATTAGGGCACATTACTAATTTAGTTCTTGTCAATTAGGAGATTTGGGAGGGCTGGCTGGCTTCCTAAGGAGCAGGAAGGGCTGGTGTTTGCTTGGCTCGCTGCTCCCCTGGCTGTCAGAGTGCCGTGGAGGCAGAGCTGGTGTGGGAGCTGTGCAGGACGGGGCAGTGATGGCCCAGCAGAGCTGACAGGAGCTGTTGTGTAACGCGTCCTGAGCTCCGCCGTGTCACAAGTCCATGTGTCAGCTCTGCTTATTCTCAGGGCCCCTGGTTTCCACAGTGAATTAATATGCACAGGGCTTTGGGTTGCCTGAAATATTCCTCCTCTGAACTCCTGTGTGGGAGCCTTGGCTCTTTGTTGGACCCAGGCTTGGGAACGTCTGCTTTGTTTCTTCCAAGATTTCAGCGTGTGCAGCCAGGTGTTTGTGGGAGCACAGGCGGCCTGGAGCAGGCTGCATTTTGGGCAGGATTGCTGACAAACATGCACGTTCCTGGCAGGTTTCACCCGTGGCCGTGTGGGGAAGGGCTGCAGAGCTGCCCCAGGGGCTCCCTCAGCCCCTCCGGGCTCCTGTTCCAACGCTGCTGCTGCTCCCTCGTGCCCAGCTGTGTTGGTTCCTCTGAAAGCCTGGGCTGCCAGCCGTGGCTGCAGCTGAAAGTGTCCCCAGGCTCTGCTGGGGACACGGGCAGCAGCCATGGGGCAAGGCCAGGGGCAAGAGGCAGGGCTGTGGGCACCAGCTGCGGGCAAAAACCTCCTGTGAAACTGCAGGAATTACTCTGAACTGTGTCAAGGGGAGGGAGAGGGAAGAATATCTTCTGGGATGGTCATTACAGCCTCCTCCTGCTGAGGCCGTCAGTGGCTTGCACGTCAGCCCCTCTCATGTTCCAGCTGGGCTGCTGTCCTGTATTTTTGTCTGTGCCTTGTCTGACAGTAAAACCCCTCATCACCTGAGCCATGCACTGCCCCAGGCTGTAAGGAGCTCACTGCTGGAGGCTGCTCAGGCACTGGAGCTGCCCAGGGAGGTTTGGAGTCCCCACCCTGGAGTGTCCGAGGAAGGCCTGGAGGTGGCCCTCAGTGCTCCGGGCTGGGGACAGGGTGGGATCTGGCACAGCTTGGACTCGATGGCCTTGGAGGGCTTTTCCAGAGAAAATGACCCCGTGAGTGTGTTTTGGGATGGCAAAACCCATGTTCACTCTGGCTGACCAGGAGCAGGCAGGGCAGAGCAGGACTTTAGGTGCCCCTTGAAGACTGTGGGATTTCACCTGTTTATTGGCTTCAGTGAGAGCAGAGCAGACCTGATCTGCTCTCGTGTATTTGACGTACTGATGTCATTTCCAGGCCTGGTAGAGACCTCCCACCTTGAAGCTCATCTTGCTCTGGCTCTCAGGACTTGTGGCAGCTCCTCGTGCTAAAGTTGTGCTGAAAGAATAAAATGAAATTTATTGCATATTTAATTGGAATTTCACTGCTCCTGTCCACCTGATAATGAATTGGTTTTCAGCACAGGGAAAAACTAAAGCTAGAAGAGATTCCCTTGCAGAAGGCAGTTACTGCTGGGGGTAATTACAAGCTGTATATCCAGCTAATGGGAGCTGGGGCTGTGGTGGGACCTTCACAGCTTGGGAGAAGTGTTTTGCACACTCAGGGCAAGAGCCCTGAGGTAGTTTCTGGACTTAAAGGCTCCTGGGGTTTTAACCAGAAAATCATGGTCAGTGCCTGGAGGTGTTGTGGGAGGGCGGCACCGTGTCCCAGGAGGGGCTGGGAGGGTGGCACCGTGTCCCAGGAGGGGCTGGGAGGGTGGCACCATGTCCCAGGAGGGGTTGGGAGAGTGACTCTGTGTCCCAGCAGACACTGTGGGAGGGCAGGGGAATGTTCTGGGCTTTGGGAGGAGCAGCTGCCCCGCTCTCAGCCAGGAGGGTGGTGGAGAAGGGCTCTGAGTTGGCTCTGGAGCAGATGCAGATGTGGCAATCCCTGTTGAGGACAGGTGACACGCTGTGACCCTTGGGCACGGGCAGCTGTGGTGGGCAAACGCTGAATGCCAGGGGTTGGGTATTCCAGCAGCACCTGGAATAAAGCCTGGTGCTGTTAATGTGAGTTACAAATGCCCCTGCGTGGCAGTGCCAGCGTGTCTCTGTCGGAAATGACCCGATTGTCTCACACCCTGTGGGGGCTGCATCCATCTCCTTTTCCTGCTGGCCACTGTCCCCGGGGGCACGGGGGCATCCTGGCCAGCACATGGAACTTGTGTGCTCTGCCTGTGTTAAATGGCTGGAACCAAGCTGAATGTAAAACGTGTCCAGAGGAGATGTGAGGCCCTTTGAAGCCATTCCTATAGCTGAGTGTGGGTATTTGCGTGTTGGCACTGCTGCATGGGCTCCAAGTCCGCTCCCAGCAGCAGAGGGTGGTACCTTCATGTGGCACTGACAACTAAATTATTTGTAACAGTCTTCTGGTTCTGTGAGAGAGATTTTTCAGGCTTAGCTGGTGGCTTATCATCTTTTCTGAATTTTAGATCCTCTCTAGTCACAAAACAAGGAAAAGATTATTTATGATGATGTCAGGGGGTTGGTTTTGTTTATCCTTGTGTGAATTATGTCAGGCAAATACCTCTTGGGAAGCAGCTGACCAGCAGTAACCCACAGTGGGATAAAATCTCTTGGGATTATTTTGACAGAATAGAGATAATGAAGAGTTGGGAAGTGTTTTCCTTCTGTGGCTAGTGCTGAGTCCTTTCAGGTGCTCACTTTTGGGGTCAGCCTGGAGCTGGATGAGATGCTGTGTGTGGTGACCTGGGGTCCTGGGGCTTCCCCACAGGGGAATTTTGTGGGGTCTCGTGGCTGCACGTTGTCCCTGGAATGTGTCCAGGCACAGAGGCCAGCACAGAGCCACTGACACCTGCAGAAGGGGAATTTCTGCCTCTGTCTTGCCCTCCTCATCCATCTGAGCAATAGAAAAATAAGTGTCAGGACAGGTCAGGCTTCACCGAATTAAATCCCATTTGCTCTGTCAGCCTCAGGAGCCGGATCCCGAGTTTTCCGTGTGCCAGACCTGGCAAAGGGATGAGCTGTGGTAGGCACAGGGCTGGGTGCTGAGATCACTCCATCGAAGGCAACGGCTTCAGCTTGAAAAATTTACACCAATCGTGCCCTATGACTCACCAATTTAAATCAATTTCCAGAGGAACATCTACAAGAATTAAAGGATTATAAAAATGAATGAGTAATTTTCCTCAACCTTTTGTTGGTGTGACTGGAAAAGGGGGATGATTTACTCCCTGGCAATCTGTAATTCTGCAGGTTAATAGGCTGGGTGGAATCCTTCATATTTATGACAAGGGATTACAGGACTCTGCAGTGAATTAGCACAAACCCCAGATGAATCTATGGCAGCACAGATGAGGATTTATAAGGATCTGATCAAGGAATTTTCTACCAAGATTTGCAGTGACGCACTTGAGTTTGTGCCTGTTTCCCTAAACTTCTGTTTAAAATAATGCTGATGTAAATGGACTGACAGTTGTTATATTCATGGGAAGGGTGTGGAAATACTGATACTGAGGATGGTGCAGCACCTTGGGCTAAGTTAATAAGACCAATGCATTAATTAAGGCCAGCTTTAACTGTTGGGTTTTGTTAGGCAGACTCAAAGAGCAGGCAGAAGTTTGTGGAAGAGGGAGTTGTCACCATGAGTTAATTTTGCACCGTGGCAGAGGGAGAACGTCTTCCAAGGATGAGGGATTGTCAAGGCAGGCCTTGATTTATGATTGAAAACATAAAGGAGTTAGGGGAAATTAGCGGGTGTCTAAGAAGGGAAACAAACAACGATCAAAAAGCAGAGGGGAGCCAAACCAGATTGCTCCAGGGGGTTCCACAGACCTGATGTGCTGCCTGTCCCCAAAGTGGGGGAGAAACAACCAGAGGTGGAAAAAAGATGGTGAGGGGGGGTGAGTGGTGGCTGGATGGAGGCTGAGCAGGAACAGCCTCGCTGGGGCAGAAGGCACAGAGCAGCCCTGTAAAAGTGACCAGTTGCAGTGAGAGAGAAGAGAAAATGGCCACGAATTATTGGTTTGAAAAGGCAAAACGCTGGATGAGTTTGTGTTGTGTGCAGATGACCTGGATTTGCTGGGAAGGGAATAGTCCCAACAGTCCCAGCAGCTTCCCTGCCAGCCTTGTTCTGCCTGGTTTGTCTGGGAAGAGGCCCAGGGGGGCCTGAAAGCCTTGGCCATGGATCGAGGGGGGTTCCCTGCTGGAATGGGATTGGGGAAAGCATCCACAGACACTTGGATATCCAGAGATTGCCAGTCCTGGAACAGTTTGGGTTGGGAGGGCCCTCAAAGCCCCCCCAGTGCCACCCCTGCCATGGCAGGGACACCTCCCACTGTCCCAGGCTGCTCCAAGCCCCAGTGTCCAACCTGGCCTTGGGCACTGCCAGGGATCCAGGGGCAGCCCCAGCTGCTCTGGGCACCCTGTGCCAGGGCCTCCCCACCCTCCCAGGGAACAATTCCTTCCCAGTATCCCAATGTCTCTTCAGAACTGTGGCTGTGGTTCCTGTGCATGTTGCCTGTAAAGGGTAATTTAATTCTCCAGCTGTAGAACATGGAGGATGGAGAGGCTCTTCATAAAATAACAATGGTTCTGGAAAGCAATTAGAGAATTTGCTGATGTCTGAAACTGCAGAAGCACAATTTAAGGTTTTTTATGAGTTGTAGGAAAAAGGAAAACAGATTAAATTGTACACTGCTCATATTTAATTTGGGACCCTTTAGCTTTAGTTACAATGCACTCAGCTTTTTTTGTAGCTTCATTGCCATCTTTGTCATCGGGGGACAAAGATGAGGAGAATGCAGAAAGCTTTCAGTGAGGGGAGGAGCACAACAAATGGCACATACCTGACTCGGTTTTGGTTAGAAATTGTTTGCCATAATTTTCCAGGATGGGGCAATATCCTGAACATAATTTGCTGTGTCTCACACACGCTTTGTCTTTGTGAGGATAAAGGGGGAGGAGGTGGTGACATCTGCTTGGGGCTTAAACTCAGAGGAACAAATACAGGGAAAATTTAGTTTGGATAGAGGGAAGGATTTCTTCCCTGAGAGGGTGGGGGAGGCCCTGGCACAGGCTCTAAGTGTGTTCACACCTAACTGAAAGGAGCGAGGAGCAGAGAAGGCACCTGGGTCATCCCTGTGCTGTGAGAAGCTGCAGCCACTTGGGTTATAAAGAAAAGCTTTTCCAAACTACAGTGGGGTTTGGCAGCTCTGGAATGATCAGAGCTGGCACTCACAGAGGGATGTGGAGGTGGGGGAAGGAATTCCTTTGGCTAAAGCAGAGCAGGAGCAGGGTGCATCCCCGTCCAGGACAGGCCTGCACGGGTGCCCTGGGCTGGGCTCTGCTCTTTGTGTCGCTTGGTACCCCAATAAAGATGGACCAGCAGATCCTTGGGCCAGACCAGTGTCTGAACTGGTCCTGTGTGGCACTCAGGCTGCCAGGGCAAACTCGGAGGCACTGCCAACTGGGCAGGACCTGTTGCTGCTCCAGGAGTTTATGGCTGCAGATTCCAGAGCTGTGGCAGGGCTCCCTGCAGGGATGGATATTGATGGAAAACTCTGCTGAGTTAGACCGAGTGTGAACACTCATCTTTCTGCAGGGAAAAACATCCCATTCGAGCTTCATGTTACTGCTTTTTATGGAAAAGAAGTCCGCAAATGTAGATGTATTCCTGGAGCAAGCAGCATCCTTTCGCTGCCTCCTTTGGATTTGGTTTGGTGCCAGGAGGGGAGCCGGGTCCTGAGGGGACAGAGCCACGTCCCTGCAGTGCCCAGCCGGGTCACAGCCACGCCGGCACAGCCCAGGGGCCACCACAGCCAGCCCTGGGGCAGGGACGTGGCTGGGAACACGGAGCATCCCTGGGTTTGTGGCAGGGGAAGGCTGAGCAGGGCAGGGAGGGCTCTGCACAGGGACAATTCCAGCGGAGTGCGAGCGTCCCCGAGGTTTCCTTCCTGGAGAGCACGGAGGCTCTGCCTGTGTGACTCATTCTGTCACAAACCTGCACGGTCCTTCCTGGAACTGCACGCTGCCGTTCCTCTCAGTAGTGCCGGGATGGGTTTTTTCTCTCCAGGGCTGGTTGGGATTTTCAGGATTTGCTGAGCAATAGCTCGGCTTGGGGGTTTTGTAAGGAAACTCGGATTTCTGCAGAAGCTGTGGCTGCCCCTGGATCCCTGGCAGTGTCCAAGGCCAGGCTGGACACTGGGGCTTGGAGCAGCCTGGGACAGTGGGAGGTGTCCCTGCCATGGCAGGGGTGGAATAGGATGAGCTTTAGGATCCCTTCCAACCCAAACCAGTCTGGGATTCCACGGCAGCAGGCTCAGGGTCACAGGGACACCAGAAGCTGCACCCACAGCAAAAATTACTCCCTCCAGTAAAACCCAGGTGCTCGTGCACTTCCTACTGCACTTGGCAACAAAACCAGTTCATTGTTGGGTTGCTGTCAGTTGTTTGGTTTTTGTGACCTGATCTGCTTGTCAGCATCTCCGGACTGCAGCATTACAGTCCTTTCCAAGGGTTTTAGCTTCAATGAAGTGTAAGGCATTTCGTAACCTTTGGGCTCTCCAAAACTGATAGAGCATCACTTTATATCCTGTTGAATGTTCCTTGAGGCTTTAGGATGATGCAGAGTGCAGTTAATGCTTTCACCAGGTTTGGGAGAGATGGGGGCTCCTTATCAGCACAGAAACCCTCGCGGGATAAGGATGGGGCACTGGAGCAGAATCCTCAGTTTCAGAAAAGACAGAAAGCAGTTTTCTTGTACATCCATTGTGTGAATTGCAATCCATTATAAGAATGGGAGGTAATAAAACACCAATGGTAATCACTGTGTGTAAATTCCTTGCCTTAATTTTGTGCATAATGGGCAATACGAGGCAGTACCAATTATCCTGTATTCTCCGTTTGCAGAGGTAGCACTAAAGATAATGTTCCTCATTGCAGATTCTGTTATCTCGAAAGAGAAACAGTTAATTAACCCCATAAAGCCATTAGTAGATCATTCTTAGTATTTAAGAGACATCTGGGTTCTGGGAGAGAGACTTCTGCCAGTAAAGCCGGTGAGATGAGCTCAGAGGTTGCTCAGAGAACGTGGATTCATGGGGGCAAATGGTAAATAACAGATAAATAACGTGTTAGGGATCAGCATTAGGTGGGAAGGGAGCTCTGGGAAGGTGCAGTTGCGACCAAGAATCTCAAAAAGTGGAACTCGTTTTACTGGTGTGGCACTGGATCTCTGCTGTAAAATGGGGAATTTCCATGCGGGTTGGTGCCCCTTTGGAATAACACACTCCTCTGGCAGGAAAACATCCTGGGGTCAGCAGGAATGGTACCGGCACTGAATGCTGGACGTTTCTCAGCAGCGTGGAGGGGAAGGCTCCTGGTGCTTAATCACTCCCTGCAAGCAGCGCTTTATGTGCAGCGTAACTTTAATATTGCATAAACAGATGCTTTGTCTCAAGGGTTAATTCACATCAGGCAGCCAGAGAGGATTTCAGAGTTATTTCTTTTTGCTGAGGAGTAGAAGTGCCCAGAAAAGGTCTCTGTCAGAGCAGGGAGGGCAAACTCTGACACTCCACTGGGCAGTGCTGATGCTATGAGAAAACAGAAGCAGGCACCTCCTGTTTCTTGTGGACTGTACTCACAGCTCTCCCAAAGAGCAGTTCAAGGATCCCAGGGTGGGCCCGGGCTCTCTGTGCTGCTGCTCTGGTGTAACAGCCCTGGGCTCCCGGGGAGGTGCCCCTGGATTCTCACAGGATGCCCCAGTGGGCCCAGCTCCCCCGAAGGAATCGGGAGATCAACCCCCAGGGTTGGACCGGGTGATCTGGGAGATCTTTTCCCACTGAAATGATTCTGTGAGAGCAGCCCCGGCCTGGCTCCCCACAGCCCTCAGCCCGTGCTGGGATCCCATTAAGTTTCTCTCCATGGGCAGTGAGGCTTTGAGATGTCAATTTGAACTGATTTTTCTTTTCTTTTTATTTTCTAAAGCTGCCATCAGCTATTTATAAATGATTACAGAGATGCTGGAGGAAATTAATCTGCTAACCAGATAAAGAGAGTAATATGTGCCTCATTTACTCTGCTCTTTCCTGGCTTTCTCCAAAATCAATTGGACTCTGCCTACTGATGCCTGCTTAATTCCCAGACATTTCTGAGTGGATCAGATATGTCACTCAGAAGTTATTACAGTCCATCCAAAAAAAAAAGATGCAATTTCTCAAGGTTAGATGATCACTAAGGCCTGACTTGACTGAAACTTTCTGTAGCAGAAAGCGATGTTTTTCGAAGGGATTTTAAAAGTCACTGGGTTTAGTGCATTGTGGGAAAAGATGTTGGATTTCTGTGGAATAGAGATCTCAAATCTGTAAGTGAATCTCCCATCTTGTGTGTAGTGCCTGCTCTCCCAGGAATTCCAAATCTGTAGGTTTTTAGGGTAGCACGCAGAATAGGTTCAGGAGGTTTCTGTTTCTCGACTTCATCTCTTTAAATTTTCGAGGTTTTGCACTTAATTCTGCTGTGCCTCCTCGTGGGCCTTCCTCCTGCCCCCCCGGGCTGTGCACCTGCCACTGAACCCTTGTCCCTGGGTCGCTGCTGCTTTATTGCTTCCCCCTGTCACTGGGATTTAATTCAGTTTAGTGTCAGTCACCTCTCCTTGGGGAGGGTCTGGGCTTGGCGTGTTCAGCCCTGACCTCTCCGTGTGGATTCAATCTTCATTTCCATGAACAACCTGCCAGCCTTAACAGAACAGGAATCCCACACTCAGAGACAGCTGCTCCAACAAACCTGTGTCCCCTGCTCAGAGCAATTCAGCAACATTTATTGATTGATTGATCATCTTTCCTTTGAGGTGCTTCTCAGTGTAGCTGAGACTCTTTCGTGGCTCCTTTCGCTCTCCCTTTTCCTCCACTGCCCCAGTTTTGAGTGTCCCCTCCAGTTTTCCTGCACTGGGCCAGGCTTGGTCAGATTGAAGGAGATGCACATCGAGATCTTAGAGTTCATCAAACCATTATCCCAAATGATTGGTAACGATCCAATGCCACAAAAAATGTAAAAAGCACGGATTTACAGGTGTTTGCAGGGAATGGCTCTGACCTGAGAGCCAAAGGGGTGACAAGGGAGAGAGAGCCAGCAGTGAGGACGAGGGGATAATCCCAGGTCAGCACAAATCCTTGTCCTGTATCCGCCCCTTTTCCCTGCACAGACGCATCCCAGGGAGCTGGAACAGCACAGGCAGATCCCACCCATCTGCTCCAGGATATTATAAAACTCTTCCTCCTACACAGGGAGAGGGAAAAAATTGATCAAGGGCTGATGGAGGGAGGAGAAGCGGAGTGTGAGCAGTGAAAGGGTTCTGGGGCAGGGCGGTGGCTCTGGGGCTGTCCTGTCCTGGAGGGAGGAGTTCTCCCCTGGGTCCTCTGGGATCCTCTCTGAGGACGAGGACTCACCCTGACAGGAGCTGTGACTTTTATTGATGCTCTCAGAGTCCCTGATGTCACAGGGACTGGCTGAGCTGGAGATACCATCACATTTTTATCAGCAATAATAATGTTTATTTATTGGAAAGCTGCCTGCTGTAGCCAAACTGGAGATTTCTGCCACTGCATTTTGGGGGAGGATTTTCACTTTATTTGGGCTTTAATCTATTAACTTTGTCTTTGGGATGCTGGCCTGTATATTCCATCCAATTCATGTTTGAAAGAGCTTTCAAAAATTAAAGTAATGCTTAAAAATGAGAATCACAAGCAGCAGGGGGGGAAAAAAGAATATTACCAAAAAAGAATAACCATCTGGATATTTCTGCTCTACCACCTGTGTGTATTTATGTGGCCTGCTCAGTAGAAAAAGGCCCTGTTTGTGTCTTTTCCCACTTCAAGACGATGGAAAAAACCTGTTTCCATCCAATGTTTACTTTCCTGCAGAAAGTTTAGAAATAAATGGCTCTTTTAGTATTTAGTAACATGCCCTGTTATAGTCTCAAAGCAGAAATATCCACGCAGGGAATGACTGAGTTGTGCTGAGCACCTGTTGGAGTGTCTCTGACGGGAAAAGCATTTGGAAAGGCACTGGAGAGACATTTTTCCCTCTCTTTTTTGTTAATCGGGAGGAAGGAATCCAATGTGTCAAATTTTATGGGCGAGGTTTCGGGAGAGGGATCCCACCTGGGGACAGAGGTCATGGGAGCTGCTCTGCAGGGAACTGTGCTGGCCAAAGAGGGGTTTTGGGTGGAGCAGGTGATGGCAGCTGGGGACAGGCCATCGAGTCACTCCAGCCCCTTCCAAGTGGGAATTAATGGAAATCGTTGGCTTCAACAGAGATATTACGTGCTCAGTTTACGTGTGTCTTAATGGGAATTGATGATCCTCATTTTGGATGTAATGGAATTCCTGCAGTCTTGCTGCAATGTAATAGAAAATAATATTCTGTAATTGCAAATCAATTCAGGTAATTCTTATAAATAATTAACACTCCTATCTCGGAATTGTCTAACATCTGTAATTTAGTGCCGGGGGGAGAAGTGCATCTGACAGGGAGGAGAGGCTCAGCTTTGGGTTTGAGATGTTCAGTTTGCGGAGAAAAGGGCAAATTTGGGAGCGGGGCTGGGAGGGAGCGGCTCCGTGCTGCTGTCGCTGGCCCTGAGATGTTTTCCTGGCTGCTCCTGGAGCTGCAGCCACCTTTTGCCCTGTGACAGTAATAAAATTGAGCGTGTTTGGAGGGGATGTGCTCTGAGGTGCTGGATCAAGGAAAGCCCACTCAGAGCCGCTTGGCCCCAGCGCTCAATCTGGGCACGGCCGGAATGAACCGTGAGGTGTGTGCCCAGGTGCCTCTCTGTGTGCAGAATCCCAGCGCTACCCTCGGGCAGGCTCTGCTCATCTCTTATCCTGGGGGCCTGAGCCCCAGGCTCCCACTGCTGGGGGCCCTGGGCGGGCTGGAGCTCTTCCCGGGGCTCTGGAGCCAAGGAGCAGGAGAGAGCGAGGACTTCTCGGCATGTGGGTGCTGTTCCTGGCTTTGGGAGGGTGGCTCCAGATCCCTGCACGGCACAGCACTCGCCTCCCTCGTCCCCAGCTCCAGGGAGGGCCCCTCAGGGCATTTAACCCCACGGAGCCCATCCCAGCCCCAGGGTCGCTCCTGCCTCTCCTGGCAGCTGTCCCAGGCGTGAAGAGCCATTTGCCTTCTCCTGGGCGGTGGCAGTGCCAGCACACGCTGCCACCTTCCTGTCCCCAGGTCGTGGCCTCGCCACCTCCCCCGGGGGCTGTCAGGAAGGGCAGCTCTCACTTAAAGTAGGGTTTGATTTCAGACTTCTGGAGGGAAAAGCCTCTCTGGCTGCGTGCTGAGGCCCGCTGTTGTGCTTGATTCCTGCTCTGGAAACAGCGTGTTATAAAAATAACACAGTTCTTCCATTTCCCACCACCTGTGCATTCTTTCCAGCTCATGTTGGCGGGGCAGAGGATGCCTGTGATGGGCCAGGTGAAAAAGCCAGCTCTGTTCCGAGCATTACACAAAGCCCAGGGAAGCCCTGGGACCTGGTCCTGTAGGAGGAGAGAGCCCAGCAGTTAATGGATCTTAATTTCCCAGTTCATGAACAGTGGGGTTCCCAAAGAGAATGGCAGCACAAAATGCTTTTCAGCTGATAAGTAATGGCACTGTACTGCAAGTATTTTAATTGAGGAGCCTTTTTGTTCAGGAGCCTTGTACAGTAGTCGCATTTAACAGCACAAGCACCCATTTTCCTTTCATTTTCCAACTACCAATTCAAAATAATTAAAAAATAATTGCCCTGAACGCAACTTTTCTCTGTTTTCACAATGAGATTATTAAGCAGTGTCACTTCAACAGTAGCTCCCTTCCTCATTATTCATTCAGGTCCACAGAAATCCTCCCTTCTTTTTAATTACTCTTTGACATTTGCTCTACAGAATTTTATAGCTACCAGTCCTTGGTTTTGCTTTTTTTCCCCATTTCCTCCATTAAGCTGAAAGACTGAATTGCTGCTGTCAGAAACTTTCAGTGTTCTTGACTTTTAGAATGGCAAAATCTCTGTTGTAACTCCTGAGCTGGAGAGGGAGGCCCAAACCCTGTGCAGCCAAGCCTGGGGAACTCTTGGTTCTTCTGGGGGTGAAGTTGGTTTCCATCCTCTGGGCTGCTCTGTCAAGGGAAGAATCATGGAATCTTGGAATCCCAGGCTGGTTTGGGTCGGGAGGGACCTCAAAGATCACCAGTGCCACCCCTGCCATGGGCAGGGACAGCTTCCACTGTCCCAGGCTGCTCCCAGCCCCGTCCAGCCTGGCCTTGGGCACTGCCAGGGATCCAGGGGCAGCCACAGCTGCTCTGTGGTTTTAAATACTGAGGTGCCTCTTTGGTACCTGAAGGCCACTTAAGTTTTGCTTTGTATTTTTAAAGCACTTAAGATTTGAATTTAAAGGAATTTACCAAGAGCTTTCTGGTGAGCTTGCTGGTGTCAGGGAAGGATTTATGAATTCCAAGTTCCTTCTGCATCCCCAGACAGGTATTTCACATGCACCGTCTCCTGTTTCAAACAGCAAATGGCATTAATTTCATCTTGAGAGCTCAATTTCAGCAGGTACTACTTAGCAGAGTTGGTTGTTTTCAAATAAATAAGCCGCATTATCCGTTTGATCAGCAGGAGGAAGGATGTGATTTTAATCAATGAGATAATTTGAGGTTTCTTGCCCCAGCTGATGGGGATAATTTTGTCAGTCTGAAACGTGTGCCCTGTTTGGAATTGTTTCACCACTTGTTTCGTTCCAAGGCACCCAGACATTACAGAGAACATTTTTGCATGTGTGTGCTTAATATAGTCTGTGTAAGACAGCCTCAAAGTAGGGCAGCATCAAACACTGGGGAGGGTGTGATGAGCCTGCTCCAGACTAGCAGCCCTATAATATCCCTAAAAGCTTATCTGAAACCGTAAAATAAACCATTCTGAGGAGAAAACTGACATTCCCTGAAAAACAGGGGGGAGAAGAAGAGAATAATTGAAATGAAAGCGTAACGTCTGCTTTGAAATGTTCACCGCAGTGACAGGGAGAGGAAACTTCAGAGGGAGATGATTCAGGAGGAAGTTTCAAAGCCTCTGGAAGATGGTGAAGTTATAAACCCCTTCCCTCGAGGATGCTGCTGAGCTACCAGCCCTGATTATTCCCGTTGTGCACTGTGGCTGTGTGTGGTTACACGCGAGGTTTGCATCCACGCCGATATTTTCAGTGATGGAGGTGGGCAGTGAGCCGATCTGGGATCTATCTGCTGTGCTTCATGCATCACATATTCATGCTGCATATTTCAGAAGGCTGAAGATGATTTCCAAACCCACACATTCCTGCACTGCCTTTCATCTCAGGTCATCCCCGGG
Organism: Gymnorhina tibicen; assembly: GCA_013399875.1. NCBI lineage: Eukaryota > Metazoa > Chordata > Aves > Passeriformes > Artamidae > Gymnorhina > Gymnorhina tibicen. Next base: position 295,163 of record VXAZ01009688.1, read on the forward strand.
AGTGTTCACAGAACGGGCACAGGGAGCTTTGGGATGGGCTTTAGTGGCCAGTCCAGGGTGGCACTTGATGACTTTGGAGGTCTTTCCCAACGCTGCTGATCCCTGTGATCCCTTCCACCAGCAGCGCGTGTGGGTGAGGAACCCGGCTTGCTTTGTCCCCTAAAATGTGTTTGTCAGTGGCAGAGAGCACGGCCAGAGCCAGGATCCAGCGCTCTGCGCTGCAGTGGGGGCAGCTCCTCTTCCTCCCGCCAGGGACCCGCTGCTTCAGGAGGGTTCAATCATCCACAAAAGCAAATAGAAATGACTTCAGTGTGGCCCTTCGTAGAGCTTGGGAAGCCTCAGCTGAGGAGGGCCCTCTGCAGGGACTGATCACTGCTGCCCGTGGGGAGCTGTGAGCCAGGGGCTGCACAGCAGCCCTGGGGTGACAGGGACGAGGTGCTGGTTCTCCATGCGGGCTGTGCCCCCTCCCTCTCCAGCCTGGAGCGGAGGAGATGGGTCTTCACCTGGCCAGACCCTGGAGTCCCAGCTCTCCAGGTGGGATCAGTGTCAGGATGCACCCAGGAATTTTAAAGGAATAGGAATTTTTCCGAGGAATGCTGTGAGTGCAGCCCTGGTGTGGCTATGGACCGGGGCAGGGCCATCATGTGCTGTCATCTTTAAAGCAAATTGATGCCTTGGGCACAGAGTACAGTAGGAAGCAACTGATTTAATTTCAAGTGAGCTGTTTTTACAGGGGTTTGGAGTACACATTTTCTAGCAAAACACTGCTGAGATGAAAAGTGCCATTTTTGATACTGTTCTTTCTGAAGTGGGTTCAGGTAAAGAAAAACCTTCATTATCATGCGAGTTGTAATAACATTTCCTCTTCAGGCTGGGCTGAGCTGCAGTGCATAATAATCCTGCGAGGTGGGAATGGTCGTCCCTGGGTAGGGAAAATCAGTTACATTCCTATTTATAGTAACATTTCATGTTCAAGCCGCAAAGTGCAGCGAGGGGTCAGTGAGTCCAAATGAGCTCATTAATGAGAACGCACTGACCTGGTTTTTGTGGAATCACAGAATCATTAAGGTTGGAAAAGACCTCCAAGATCAAGTCCAACCTTTGTGCAAGAAGAAAGGAAGGAAGAGCAGCATCTGCCCTGCTCTGGGCTGGTCAGCACGAGAGCTGGAGAGGGACTTGGGAGTGGGCAAGGGATGGAGGGCCAGGAGACAGGGAATGGCTTCCCAGTGCCAGAGGGCAGGGATGGATGGGATACTGAGAAGGAATTGTTCCATGTGAAGGTGGGCAGGCCCTGGCACAGGGTGCCCAGAGCAGCTGTGGCTGCCCCTGGATCCCTGGCAGTGCCCAAGGCCAGGCTGGACAGGGCTTGGAGCAGCCTGGGACAGTGGAAGGTGTCCCTGCCATGGCAGGGGTGGCACTGGATGGGCTTTAAGGTCCCTGCCATCCCAAACCAGTCTGGGATTCCTTGAACAGGGGCTCAGCAGGGCACCAGCTCTCTCCAGCCATGGCAGGTGCATCCCACAGCCCTGGTGGGGTGCTGGAATCGGGGGGCACCAGGAGGAGGTGATGACACGAGCAGGGGTTAACAGATAAAAGTGTCAGTTCAGAACCTCCCACTTCTGTCCCAGGAAAAGTCAGTTAACACAATCAGAGGAGCTGTTATTAGATTCAGTCCCAGTCCCTGTGACTGTGATACTCCTACTGGGAGCGTGCAGGGGGAGGGAATAAATAAATAGCTAATTTTTTACCCACTTAGCTGCCAGCCCTGGCAATGCCTGCCCAGCGAGACACAGGAGATTGAAATATATGAACCTGTGGCAGAACTTCTTTAATATTCCCAGAGCCCAGCTCAGGAGCTCTGCTGCTCCTGGGGTGACAGATCCATCATAGGCAGCAAAATGCAATTTAAATACTCTCATGGCAGGAAAGTTACACGCTCTGAAACTTCAGTGTTTCTGAGTTACCTTTTCTTAATCACATTTTTAAAGCTGTGAAGAATATCTGTGTTATTATTATTTGAGAGCTGAAGAACCACAGCAGAGGAAGGCTTGGGAGGAGATGCCTCACAGGGAGTAATTCCATCCCAATATCCCACCTAGCCCTGGGAAGCCATTCCCCCTGTCCTGTTCCTCCATCTGCAGCCACTGCCCCTCTTCAGGGATGAATCCGTAAAAGCATCAGTGCAAAATGCTCTGATTTTCTCATCGTGGTTATTGATTGCTGTGGGATTGCAGCAGGATTAGAGCATCCATGCAGGAGCCTGGAAGCGGGGCTGGAGCTCGGGGGCGCGCAGCCCAGGGACCTTCCCTAGCAAGGGAAAACGCCCTCCCCGCGATCTCCAGCAGGAATTGTTTCCTTCCTTCCCTCTCATCTGCCGGATCTCCTCGGAGCTGCCTGTGGCCTGCATCCCCGAGCATGTAACCTTTTATTTTCACTTTTAAAATTCAAATTAGTCATTCTTGAGCATCTCCAAGCCGACTGATGACTCACCAGCTCCTGCACTGCTCCGAGCACCCGCACAGAGCTGCTCTCGTTGAGGCCTGATTTGGGAGATGCATTCTTTCCCACATAATTATCACGTTGGAGAGATTTCCCCCTTTCTCTGGGAAATGTCACGCTTCTCCAAACTAATCCACTCTTAGTTGAGAACTGTTTAAAACCCCATCAAAACGGGGACAAATCCAACGACCAAAAACCTGGGGTGTGTTCTGGTTTGGAAATGCAAAAGCCTTGGAGCGATTTATCATCCTCTTTATGGGAAAAAAAGTTATTGTGGGGAATGAAACGAGGAGAGGGTGCAAGCTGGAGATGTTTTGGTCAGGTATTTCCACATTCATATGTCATATTCTTATTCATGACTGGGATGTTTTCTTGGTGCTCTGGGTAAGATTCACCCCGGGGTTAAAGCTTCCCTTTGGGAACCTTTCCACAGTGCTATTTTTTCCCTTTGCAAGTGTAGCTATTGATTTTGGACTGAATAATATTTTTAAAAAGGCTTCTAGGGGCATAATAAACCAGGAAGGAGCTTTGCTGTGATATATCAACCTATAATCTGTAAATCAATGAAAAACTTTATTTAACGGTCTGAGAACTAAATGAATTCAATGTAATTAGTGCTGCAAGCTGTAAAAGATATTTATGAGAATTAAATTTTAATATGTATTTCCTGAAGGCACCATAAAGCTGCTTCTCCCTTGAACAAAGGTGGCATCTCCTGTTTGTTTGTCCCCCAGCTCCAGGGGGGAGGGAGGGGCAGAGCGGGGACAGATCTGTCAGGATTTCTGTGATCCCAGCTTCCCTCTGCACCCCGGCGTTGTGGCGTTCTCAGAAATATGCTTCATGCTATTGATATTCTCAACGAGAGGTCCCGAGCTTTCTGGGAAATGTATTTTAGTACATGCATCTTGTTTCTTTCACCTGGAATTTTTCCCGTCTCCACAGCCCCAGGGAAGCTCCTTCCCTTTGCTGCTGGCCTCAGCGCACACCTCCCACTGTCCCAGCTTGTTCCAAGCCCCATCCAGCCTGGCCTTGACCAGGATCACACCTTGGCACCTGCCTGGCCAGAGGCCAGACGGAGGCAGGGGTCCCCTCAAAGCTGTTCATTTTTCCTGCTTTGTTGGCTCTCCTGCCTGGATTGCTGTTCCTGTTTGACCCTGCTTGTTTGGGGTTTGTGGGAGCTGGTTCAAAACACTGTTGTGATGTTGGAAAATACTCTGATGGATTCCTTCAGTGCTTTGAGAACTGTAAATGAGGAGCGTTGCTCAATAGTAGAATTATTTTATTGTCCGAGTTTCAGAGGAAAAGCTTCATTAGGAAAAAATAAGAGACTACAAGAATTGATGCAGTTCAATTTTTACTGTAAAGTTTGTCTGGAATAAGATCCCAGCATTTCAGATGAGCTTTTCTTTCTGGGTGTACATGCTGCAGAGCAGTGAGGAGGGGAGGGAGGGGGCATCATGGAATAATTAGGGTTGGAAAACACCTCCAAGAGCATCAAGTCCAACCTTTGACCGAAGCTCCCATGTCCTCTAAACCAGATCAGAGAGTGCCTGCTCATTGTTGAAGCTTCCAGGGCTGGTGCCTCCGCCACCTCCCCGGGCAGCCTGTGCCACTGCTGGGCCACTCTTTCAGGGAAGAAATGCCTCCTGATGTCCAGCCCGAGTTCCCACAACCAGACCTGGGACAAGCATTACCTCCCTGTGGCTCTGCTCTGCTTCTCCTTTTTTTATTTTATTTTATCTTTTCATCCTGGTGTGCTTTGAAAACATCCCCGCTGATCCTGCCTCTTCCCCAGCTGTGCAGGCTCAGAGCTTGCCGGGCTGCACACCTTGCCCAGCTCTGTCAGAGCTCCTTCCACTTCAACATTTCAGCTCCATGTTTGAAGTGCTGTCTGAAGGACTCGGGTGGGGGAGGATGTGCAATCCTTGGCATTTCTCGGAGTTCTCCGAGCTGAATCTCTCATCTCGTTCTTCACATCGGGTTGCTTTTGGGCTTTCTTTGAGTTCAGCAATTAAATATATATCAAAAGCCTCTTGGTACTCTGACATCTCTCAGAGCTGGTGTGCTCGAGCATCCCTGCTTTCCCTGGAGGCTGCTGGATTCAGCCCTGGCAGTGGGAAGCAGCTCCGTGCTCCGCCTGCCCCGCGCTGGGCGTTCTGCAGGAGCCTGGGGGCTGTGTCAGCACCAGCCCTGCACCCCGGGGAGGGATGGGGGCTGCAGTGGCACCGGCCCAGACCTGCTCCTGGGGGGGGTCTGGGCCAGGCCCAGCCTGGAGAAAAGGAGGTTCAGGGGGACCTTGTGGCTCTGCACAAGTCCCTGACAGGAGGGGGCAGCCGGGGGGGTCGGGCTCTGCTCCCAGGGAACAGGGACAGGAGGAGAGGGAACGGCCTCGGGCTGGGCCAGGGAGGTTTAAGTTGAATATTACGAACAGTTTCTTCCTGGAAAGGGCTGTCCAGCCTGGCACAGCTGCCCAGGGAAGTGGTGGAGTCCCCACCCCTGGAAGCGTTCAAAACCAGTGGATATGGCACTCGCTGTCATGGTTTAGTGGTGCACACAGCAGTGGTGCTGCGTTGACTGGGATCCTGGAGATCTTTTTCATCCTTATCAATTCTCTGATTTTATTTACAGACCAAGAAACTGCTCATTGGTCTCTGATCTCCCTGCAGGAGTAGCAGGACAGTGGCACTCCGGGCTGTGTGTGCTGTTAACTTTCAGAATTGCATTTCTACTTGTGCTTAGCTTTCCCCCAGCCACAACAGGCTGTGGTGGCTGCTGGTTTTCTACAGCACACCTGGGGCAGGGGAACCAGATCCCTGCTATTTGTGGCTGGGGGTTTGGGTCACTCAGGTAGCCGAGCACATGTTTATTTTGGGGTGATTTGTGTCACGGAGTCCCAGAGTGGTTTGGGTTGAAAGGGACCTTGGAGATCACCTTGTTCCATGGGCAGGGACACCTTCCCCTGGACATGGCCTTCAGTGGGATTTTTGTGGTCCAGCCCTGGTCCCTCAAGGTGCTTCAGGTGCAGGAGGACTCCGGGCATCAGTTGTGTTTCTGGTACTTCAGTGATTGCAGGGAGTTTTGAAAGAACAAGTCAGCCACCACATGGGCAGAATAAATGAGATAAAAATTACGTTATGTATTAGAATTATTTTTAAATTTCTGCTTAATCAAAACCCGGGCTGGCAGTGACTGAATGTGAATCTGGTGCAGCTTATGGGGAACCTCACACCTGGCTGGGTTTGGAGGCCGACTGCGGTGTGAGACTGCAATAAAAGAGGTTTATTGGCTTATGAAACTTACGGAGCGCGGAGAATCGGCACCAGACAGATTTTTGGCAAGTCACCTTGCAAACTTTGTGCGTTCCTTTGTTTGCACAGGAGCGAGTGCTGTGTTTGCAAATGCAGCAGATTTCCTACCCTGCAGGGAGAGCTCAGGGCACAGAGAGGGCCGAGCCCCCAGGGCTGCCGAGGGATGAGGAGAGCAGTGCTGCTGAACTTGGGCAGTTTGTGCATTTCCCACGAGCCAGGAGCGGGTGGGAAGCTGCAGGTCACGGGCACGATGCAGAACGAAGTCGTGGTGTTTGTGGGCAGCAAAAGCTGACTTGCATTTTGTTTATATTGAACCCATAAACCTTCAGGATGAGCCTCAGCCCAGCACTTCCAGCGCCGCTTCCCGAGCCTGGCGCGTTCCAGGGAGCCCTGAGCAGTGGGAAGCTCTCCCACCTTTGGCCAAGGGGTTTGTGGTGGGTCAAACCTGCCCTCGGTGCCCCCTGAGGGTGCCCTTTGCTGGGTTCAGAGGTGCAGCCTCCCCTTCTCTTCCCCCCGTGCTCCCTGTGCCCATGTCCCGGTGCCAGCAGGGCACCTGCCCTCCCCTGGGACTCCGAGAGCCAGGAACGCAGCCTGGAGAACAGGACAGCCCGCCTGAAACCTCCTTCAGTCTGCTTGGCTGTGAGTAACCCAGCTTTGATGGTCTTTCTATCAAAGACACGTTTTAAGTGGTGGTTTTGTTTAGAAAGTGCAGTTTAGCGATAAGGAAATCACTCTCATTTTCTCCTAATGATAGAGTACAGTAATATTGTTAAATTTGCTTTTCCATTTATGCACCATCATTTTGAAATCAGATCTGAAAACATCTTTTACCTTCAAACCTCTATTTTGCCTTCCCTTTGATTCCCGGTTTTTATTATCCGTATCATTTAATTACACGTAAGGCACTTTGCACAGAACTTCTGTGAAGGAGGGGTTTTACAGCAGCTTTGGCTCGGGCTCTACCCGAATTGTGAGTTTCTCTTCTCAAAGCTTAATTCAGCATTTAAATGCACGAGGGCTCGTTCTCACTCCTGCACAATTACCTGCTGCCTGCAGATGCAGCTTTTATGGGATTTGATGGGATCAGTCTCGTGTGCCTGGGGCGTGCAGGGAGGGACGTGGCTTCCCGTTCCCAGTGCTCTGCTGGCAGTGCTGGGTCCCCCTGTGCCCACGGCCCTGCCCGCTCTGGGCCCTGCCAGCCTTGTCCCAGGTGCCACATTTCCCTTTGTTTGCTGGTCCACCTCCTGCTCCTGGCTAGGACAGATGGCAAATGGGCGGCTCTGGAAGAGGAGCAGGAGGCAGAATAAATTCCCAGCGTGTTCTTGGCCAGGAGCTTTTGCTCTGTCCTGGAAGGGGGTCACCCTCAGGCTCCTGCCAGGTGTGAGGGGCTGGCATCAGTCCAGTGCCACTTGCCAGTTGTCACAGGGCATTTCTGAGGACAAGGGGTCAGTGCCAGTGTGGGAGCCCAAGATGGGCTGGGCTGGCTCCCACAGCTGCTGCCCCGGGGTCCTGTGGCCACTCAAAGCCTGGGCTAAATGATGGTTGACTTAATGAGAACTGCTCCAGTGGCTGTAGTGGGCTTGTCAGCAGCTGTGAGCGTGGGCAGGCGTGGGTGGACGCTGGAGGGGATGAGGGTCTGAGCTCCTGGTGCTCCAGAACATCCCTCTGGGAGCTGCAGCTCCTGAACCCATCCTGGCAGTGGAGGGGTGAGCAGGGCAATCTCCCTGCATCCTTTGACTGCTGCCCATTTTCCCTCTTCTTTTACTCTCCAGCTTTCTCTGGGGTCCTTTCAAAGAGCAAATGCTCTCTAACCCTCGCAGCCACTAAAACCCCCCAGCCGTGTGACGAGGGCACGTCCGTAGCCGTGTTCTGGCAGAGCTCCCACGAGGGCTGGGTGCTGCAGGACCGTCCCAGAGGGGCTCAGTTCTGGGGAAACCTGCGGCGTCCTGATTGCCTGGGAAATCTCACCCTGCCGGGCTCCTGCTCAGCCTGGGCATCCCAGCTGGCACCAAACCACTCTGAACACAAACCCCTTAGGATGCTCCGTGTGACGGTGGAGCACTCCATCCTCCTCAGCATCCGAGGTGCAGCCTGAAACCATCTGCAGATTAACTCAGCCTCTGTTTCATCTGTAGGGAAGTTAGAGAATTGTTTTATATGTGGAGTTGAAAAATCAGCGGCACTTGAGGCATCCTAGGCCCAGGCTGGCTCTTTGGTAATAGGCTTGCATTTAAAAGTGGGAAGGATGAGGAGTTTGGTTGATATTTATGGCAGCGCACAGGAAGGCGGATCAATGCTGCAGCACAGCCTCGCTGTGCCCAGGAGCCAGGCGGGGAGTCTGGCTTGAATTGCTGATGGAGCTGCCCGGGAATGATCGGCAATAATGGGGGAGATGAAAAGAAAACAGAGAGAGAACAGAGGTAGCTCAGTAAATCCGAGCTGGATCTGCTGAGTAGGCAGCGGTGAGCGTGGAGCTGAAGTCTGTGACTGATGCCTCTGATAATTAAATATTCTTGGATGTCTGTGAGTGTTGCCATTGATAATTAAATGTTCTTGGGTGTTTGTGCATGAGCGTCGTGCCAGCAGCTTCGGAGGTGGTTAAAGATGTATAAGTCCAAGAGCTCCTCAGCATCCCTGGGAAGAGTCCAGGAAGGTTGGAGGCAGGCAGGAGGGGGCTGAGTGTCCCCAGAGGAGGTGACACCACATCCTGGAGTGCCCTGAGCTCCTGCTCCTCCCCACGGCACCGGGGACGGACTCGAGGGGAGCCACTGCCCCAGCCCTGCGCTTCAGGGATGCCTGAAAATTGGGGAGGGTCCCTGAGACACCCATGGGAGCTGTGTCAGGGATGGGGGACCCACCTGCTGGGTGGCACCTGGGCCTTCTGGCAAGGGATGTGGTGAAGGAGAAAACGACAGAGAGAGAGAGAGAGAGATGGTGGCAGCAGAGAATGGGAGAGCAGATGGGATTTTGTTTGTAGGGGAGGGAGGATGTGCCACGGACTGGGAACAAGGAAAGTGGGAACTGCCCAGGAGCACTTGGTGGCTGTGCCCAGAGCCCCGCAGAGAGCTGTGACAGCCCCAGTCCCAGTGCTCCATCCTCCAGCAGACCTGGGAGCGCTCCTTGGTGAAGAGGGCAGGAGGGGTCTGGCAGCTCCCTTCTTCCCCATCAGTGCAGAAGGTGGAAGAGACATTGTTTAAAGCATCTGCTTCAGTATTTCTGAAGCTGTTGCTGGATTCATTCCAGATGAATCTAAATTGGAAGGTGTTGCAAGTGCCAGATGGAGCAGGGATATGTAAGGGAGAAGTATGAAAGGCTTGGAAACACAGGCAGTGTCTTTGAAGAGAGCCAGGAAAAGAAAAGCTTAACAGGCCTTGAGGGGCAGGAACCAAAGACCTGGTCCTTGGTGGGAAAGAGGGACATGAAAGGAGCCGTGACAAAGGATGCAGGCAGCTGCAAGGCAGGTCAGAACAATTTCAGCGCTGGTTTTGGTCTGGATGTGGCTGGTTCGTTGTTCTTGAGCACTTTTGTTCAATTTTAGCCTATTAGCCCTGCTGCAGCTTTGATGAACAAGAAGGAGAAACAAATCCACTTTTCTGCCTCAGCCCTGGCCTGGGAAGCTCTGCTCCTCATCCTCCCCTCTTCCTGCACCTCCCTGCTTGTTCCAAACCATGGAATCCTTTAGGTTGGAAAAGCCCCTCTAAGGTCGAGTCCAGCCATTACCCCACCCCTAACCCTGTCCCTGGATACCACATCCACATGATTTTGAACACTTCCAGGGATGGTGATTCCGCCACATCCCTGGGCAGCCGTGCCAGGGCTTGACAAATTTTTTGTGAAGAAATTTTTCCTGTGTCCAATCTGAACATCCCCGGCACAACCTGAGGCTGTTTCCTGCTGTCCTACTGATCAGACAGCTCAGGGAGCACCAGCCAGGGCTTCACCTGCTGCTCCCCCGCGGGGCTGTGCTGCTGGAAAGCTGCTCTGCGGGTGTAATTCCTTGGGAGAAGGTGCAAAGGATCTCGTGGATGACAGGGGAATTTCAGTCTCTGTGAAAACCATCCCTGTCCTTCATCTGAGTGATGATAAATTGGACCTGTGGGTGCACACCTGATTTAGGTACTTGAGTGCACATCACAACAGAACCGGCTTCTAATTCCATGTTCATCCTGCAGGAACGTCATTAACAGTAATTATCTCAAGGAACAATTTTCATGAGCCTCTTCAGATTTTCGGTCAGTGTCCCTTCTGGAAAAATAAGTCTTCTGAAATATAGTGAGACTGCTTTTCACCCCCAAAATCGTTACTTGTTAAATTCTGCTTTGCTGGCATTACCGCAGAAATGATGGTGCTGTCAGGAGGCTGCATTTCAGTTTCGCTTTCTGTTTCTATTTTGTGTCCAGCGTTTGCATAGGGATTTGTCAACGCCAGCACCAAAGGACTGAATGTGTCATTATTCAGACAGTAACTGCAAACCCCGACACTGGGGCTGCGTTTACACAGAGCCAGGAGCCGCTCCGTGTCCCACCGGGCTGCTCTGGGGATGTCACGGGGCACAGCCCAGCCCAGCCCTGCTCACCCCCAGGTTGGGCTCACCCGCAGTGCCGATCCCGGGTGGATTGAGGATGGTCTGACCAGCAGGTGGAAGCAGAGAAAAAAAACCGCTCCAAGGCTCCTGTGTTTGCACGCTGCAGCCCTGGCAAATCCTGTAGCGTTTCCTGAGCTTTGCGTCTGGTTTTTAACGTGAATTTAACATTTTCCTCTGTCACTGACCATCACCCGAGGGCTTTTTGCTCCGTTTAATTTTTCCCTACTTCTATACATCATAAGCACCAGGAAAACAAATTTGTGCTTAGCCCCTGCGTGTTGTTGTTGTTTCTGACGTTGTGCTGCTGTGTTGGTTGTTTCAGGAGCCAGGGGTATCACTGAAAGCTGCTTTTTAGTAGGCATTTGGCTATAAACTAAAACACAACAAGTTCCACCTCAGCATGAGGAAGAGCTTCAGCATGGTGGGGCAGAGCCCTGGAGCAGCTGCCCAGGGAATCACGGAGTTTCCATGGAGACATCCCAAACCCACCTGGATGTGTTCCTGTGTCACCTGCCCCAGCTGACCCTGCCTGGGCAGGGGGTTGGACTGGGTGGTCTCCAGAGGTCCCTTCCAGCCCCAGATATTCTGGGATTCTGTGATTTGTCTACTAGAAAGTGCTGTTGCCTTGTCCTGCCCACTGCTCCCTTTAATGTTAATCTTTCCCTCCGAATTAAGAAAGATGAGTGTTTGCCTCAGTGTGAGGGCTTGCAGAGGTTGAGGTCAGTGGGCTTGAGGTGGACTTGAGTCGTGGTCATGGTGTCTGGTCAGTCAGAACTGGGAATTCGCCTCCATGACCATCCCATGCATTTGTTTTCTTTGCTGCTCTGATTGTGCTGTGAGACACTGGGGGATGTCTCCCAGGGCTGTGAATGTGATCAGTTACGTGTGTCTGTGGGTACTGGTTAATTAAATCATGGTGGGCATCAAGCACTGGTCATCTCCAGGAGCAGAAGGGATGTTCTGCCCTTGTTCTGAATCAGCGTAACTCAGCTGTGTATCTAAATGTACAGAATGGCTCTTTTTCCTCAGGAAAAGGTGTAATTTCTTTGTCATTGCATAGTTTTTAGCTTTATCATCTCCAAGTATTGGCAGTGTTTGCAGAGGGGTAAAAAAGCATTGCAAAAGGAGATAAATACAAAAATGTAATGCTTTATGCATAATAAAAGTGCATTTAAGCTCTAACATGTCATATAATCATTGAGCCATGTCACAGCCTGATGAATTCCTGAGCTCAGACACTTCAGGGGGGAGTATCAATGTGGAATCTGGAATAAAGATCCCAAACCAGGAGCCAGCTCATTGGTTTAATGGCTCTTTCTGTCTCTCTCAGTGTTCAATGCTCCATGCTTGGGAGTTCAGGAGATCACAAACTTCCCTGAGCTCAGGCTGTGGTGGAGGAAGCTCCGTGTGGATTTTAAAGTGAAATATTTACACCGGGAGGGAAAGGCTTATTTTATTCGAAAATATTTACAGATTTCTATTATTTTATCCAGGGGAAAAATTAACCTTGTTAGTGTCAGCTGAGGCGTGGTAGAGCTCTCCAGCAGTTGTTCTCACTCCCTTATTAGGGAGATCTTCATATCAGTCCCGGGTTTATGGATTGTAATGGAGCTGCTGTAACAGCAGTAATTGGGGAAATTAGTTTGGACGGTGGCATTAATATTCATGCATCCCTGCAACAGCTCCCTGCTAATTAGTGTCTCTTCCTGCTCGATTATGGTGGCAGAATGGGATGGGATAAATCTCTGGGGTTAACTGGTGCTCAGAGTGGCCTCAAGTGAGAGCTGCAGGGTGTTGGGGACGGCGCCTGCCGGAGCCGCGTCCTTCCCAGGAGCGGCAGGGCTGGGGCATCCTCGCCCGCCGCGGTTCCGTGGAGCCCCAGAGGCCGTGGGGTCGGGAAGGCAGGGGAGGTTTGCTCGTGGGGAAACAGGAGTCGCCTTGTTGGCTGTAATTATTCTGCAGGAGACAGGAGAGCGGCTGGGATCTGCCGGGAATACTCCTCCACACTGGCCTAGATACGGGAGAGGTGCTCGGAGAGAGTTTCCTCCAGCTCCCGTTCCACAGTCCTGCAGGGAACCAGTGGGACAGTCCTGCCTGATTTAATGAGCTTTGCTGGGATACATTTTCCCCTCTCGTTGGGAGCTGTCAAATGAACACGGTGCCTTCAGTGTGGGGACAGCAGAGAGGGGACAGGGGTCCCTCCCTCGGGGCGTTGTTGCTGTGTCCTGCTGGGTTTGTGATGGATCATAGGTGTGGAGCTCTGACACACAGGATTTTGGGGGCATGTTGTTTGTACACCAGGCCTGTGGGGTTCAGAGGGTCCCCCCCTGGAGGCAGCCATGCATCAGGGTCTCACAGAGCCCCAGAGCCCCCTCGCTGTGCCCCCTTGGCAGGAGCTGGGTTGTTCCCCTGGGAACGGGCCGGTCCCGCTGCCCCTCTGGCACAGCTTGGAATGTGCTCCACTGGTCACCTGCACATTCCTGAGGGCTGGGGTTGTGTCTGGGGCACTTCTAGGAGGCTGGAGGGATGGAGAGGAACTTGTCAAGAGATCTGCACGGCTGTTGCTGTCTCATTAAACAAAAAACTTGTTGAGAGGGATGCTAAAAGAGCAAACACAGATAATTCCCATAATACCCTGATCTGTCTCTCTAACTTGGGAAACATGGTGGAGTGGGAAAGGAAGGGGATCTAAAGACCATTTGTCTCTTTGGTGTTGTGCTGTGCCAGGCGCCTTTCTTGGGGTGATGGGGGGATTTGCCATTTCCCTGTGGCTGGGATCCCTGGGCCAGCAGGGCCCCTCTGCCCTGGGGGCTGTGCCAGCCTCGCTCTCCCGTGTGCAGGTGATTAGAAAAATGCAGCAGCATTGCAGTGACTGCTCCCCGAGCCTGGATGTCTGCACTAATTAATCCAGGCTCTCCATAGGATTGCTCTCAATTACTCAGCGCTCCTTCCTTCCCGTGTCCCTCTCTCCTGTCCCACCTGGCGCACGGTGCCGCGCTCTGGAGCTGGGGCGGGATGGGGAACCAGCCCCCAGGGATGCGTGAGCACCCACAGGTGCTGGGACCCTACAGCACCACGGACAATCCTTGTAAATTCCTTTCCACCGCCCCTCGTTTTTCTGTCCCTTTCCTTGGCAGGAAGGGAAGCGATGTGCTTCGCTCAGCCTCTTTCACAAACAAAGGAATAAATAAAATAAAGCCATAAATGATTTCAGCATTTCTCTTGAAAGCTTGGAAGGAAGAAATAGGGAGAAAATGCTATTAGTTCTATTTTTAAAGAGTTGAGAGCTCTGGGATGCCATAGCGATGGAATTGGTGTAAGCACCGGGATAGATACAAATCTCCTGCGTGACTGGGATAATGCAGATGGACCAGGACAGTATGGAAGTGGAAAGGATTTCTGTTTATCGAGTTTCCCTGTCAGCTTTCTGTTATTAAACATGGTGATTTCCAAGCTGTCAGAGTGGATGTTAAAATCTTCTGGCATTTCCGCCTATGGAAAAATCTGCAGGGAGGCAAATCCCCCAAATGATGTGGCAGTGACACAAGGGCCCAAGGGGCCGAGTGGGGCAGGAACCCCACAGCTGCCGGCTGTGCAGCCGAGGGTGTGTGGCACCTGTGCCCGTGCCCGCAGGTGCCGCCTGCTCCCCGGAGTACCTGGGGCAGGTGCTGTGATAGCGGAGAGGGGCTCACACCCATCCTGCAGCTCCGGAATAGCCCCGTGAGGGGCTGGGTGAGGGCTGTTCGGGGATCGGTGCGGGTCCGGAGCCCAGGGAGGCGGCAGCACCCTGGGCAGTGGGGGGTGGCTGCTGGGGCTCCCCGGGCACGGGGCAGAGCTGCTGCCCCACGCTGCCGCTGTCACCCCCCAGCCAGGGACAGCAGAGGCAGCGAGGCTCGGCTAGCTCGGGATACTCCCAGAGCTCTGGTATTTAGGAGCGGTGGGAAGCGGGAGAAGAGAAAGAGGCTTGAGTCACTCGGCTGTGACCATATAATGACTCTGTATACAAATTAGATGGATTCACATGGTGCTTATCTAAATGAGGTTGCCATTTTACAATGCTAATTTTCCTGTTGGTTGCTTGTGATACCAGAACACGGCGTTTCGAAAAAAACATTCCTGTGCTCCTGGGCTCCCGAGGCGGCGTGCTGCAGAGCCCGGGCAAACTGCAGGGTTAGCACAACCTGCCGAGCTCCATCCTCCGAGCCGAGGCAGGGCAGAGCTGCCACTGCAGTAATTAGCAGCGAGTCTGCAGATCTTGATGAAGAATGCACAGGGGGCTTGTTCCTCTGCGCCGTGCTTTTGCCCGCCAGAGGAATAAATAACTGGAGGGAAGGGAATTGAAAAAAGATGTCATGAAGGAGAGGGAAATAAACCCCGTGTGCTCGTTTCTAAAGCTGGCAGCGAGGGCTCTGATAGAGGCTTGTGAGATCGGAGGGGACGGGGGTGGCACTTCAAAAGCCACCAGCATGCCCGTGAATGCTGTTGTGCCACGGAGCGGGAGCGGGAGGTGCAGAACTGGGCGTTTGGAGAAGGATCGGGGGCTTCATTTGTCACCCGGGTCTGATTGCGGCTGATAGCAGTGAAATGAGACAACCCCGGCTTGCCTGGGGAAGCTCACGGCGGCATTTAGTGTTCCTGGAGGTGCTGCTTTCTTTCAAATTCTCACAATGTTTTCAAGTGGAGAGTAGAGACCCCTTCTCCCTCCCCCTTCTCCCCTTCCTCTCCTCTCCCCGCTCTCCCGGGTTTGTGGAACGGGGCTGGAAGGGCCAATCTGTTCTTGCAAGGAGCTCCAGGCTCCTGCAGGCAGGGTCGTGAGCTCGGCTGATTCCCGTCAGCGAGGCTGATGTGCTGGGATGGCCCTGCTGGTCAGGGAATAATGGGGGACATCACATCCCATCACCGCATCCCAGCGAGCTCCCTTCGCGCGGCCCTTCCGGCACTGCTGCGTTTGTTCGGGGAGAGCCGGTGAGGACCTGTTACAGGCAGTTGTTCAGAATGATCTGACACCCGACATTCTGCATAAACTTCCTTTCAGAAATAGCTATTCAGTGAGAAGTAAAAAAAAAAAAAAAAAAGCGGTGATTTAGGGTCTAAACTGCGCATGCATAAACATGAGGTGATCTCCAGAGCCATGGTGCTCATTCTAATGTGATAAATACAGATGCAGGAGTGTTTGCAGAGCCATTCATTGCCGTGTTAATTTTGTGCATCAGCTCTTCCAGCTGTGGGATGTTGTGGAGCTCCATTGAGGCCCACGGCAGTCTGCACCAGCTGAGGATGTGACGCTCCACGTAGTTTTGTGTCGTGAAAGGAAAGCGCACGATCTCACATCATCCCTTCGTGCCTGCAGCTGCTGCCGGGCTCTGCCTCCGTCGCTGCCTGGCTTCGTGTGGCTCCTGGAGGTGAACAGGTTGTTCTGCTCCGCTGGCCCCGTGCACGAGCACCTTGCAGGATCAATCCCTCGGGAATTCTGAGCTCTCCCAGCATTAGCAGCCTTTGCACAGAGCGGGGATCTTGAAATACTTAGTGCTTTCCAGAAATGGGTCCTGTACCTTTTATCTTCAGGGCTTTCCAGGGCCAGAGGAGTCGCTTTCATCTTCCCAAAGCTGCCTGCCCTGTGCATGGGCCAGCTGGAGAACCTGATGGAGCTCCAGACAGAGCTGCCAGCGGGATCCTTGGCACTGGGAGCCAGGCGTGGGAAGGAAGGTTAGGGAAACACAGGGCATTGGGAGCCAGATGTGGGAAGGAAGGTTAGGGAAACACAGGGCATTGGGAGCCAGATGTGGGAAGGAAGGTTAGGGAAACACAGGGCACTGGGAGCCAGACGTGGGAAGGAAGGTTAGGGAAACACAGGGCACTGGGAGCCAGATGTGGGAAGGAAGGTTAGGGAAACACAGGGCATTGGGAGCCAGATGTGGGAAGGAAGGCTAGGGAAACACAGGGCACTGGGAGCCAGATGTGGGAAGGAAGGCTAGGGAAACACAGGGCACTGGGAGCCAGATGTGGGAAGGAAGG
>VXAZ01009688.1:311764-357869 GCA_013399875.1 Gymnorhina tibicen
TGGGAAGGAAGGTTAGGGAAACACAGGGCACTGGGTTAGACATGGGAAGGAAGGTTAGGGAAACACAGGGCACTGGGTTAGACATGGGAAGGAAGGTTAGGGAAACACAGGGCACTGGGTTAGACATGGGAAGGAAGGTTAGGCAAACACAGGGCTGCCTGGGAACCCTTTAGTTTGATCTCCTGGAGCTTGAAGCCAGCTTGTAGGTGCTGCCGAGAGTGCCACAGAGCCCAAGTCCTCAGGCTGTTGAGGACAAAGCTGTTCCAGATTTTGATGGGAGGCTCCTCCAGGTACCCTTCACATTTCCAGAGCACATGGATTTTTTTTTTCTGCTAAAGGAATTGCAGGGAGAAACCATCAAGTTTGGTTTGAATGTATTTTAGAATCTGAGCGCAAGTGACTTTCTTTGCTCTTTATTTTCTGCTCTTTTCAGTTGAAGCTATAAATGAGGGCAGCTCTGTGCACCATGACAGGTACAACAGGTCAGGTCTACTGGGATAGTTCTGCTCTCAGGAGAGAAAACAAACCACTCCTGGTTTACTTTAGGTGTGCTCCAGGCCCAGGTGTTTTCTTTGATGGACAGTTACTTGAATATCCCATTTATTGAACACTGACAGCAATTTACACCGAATTTGACACATGGAACTTCCAAAGGACACTTGATGGAGAATTGTGAACCCTTTTTAATGACTGAAAATTGAGTTAATGATGAAATAAGGTTGCAAAAGTAAGAGCAAGGCAGGTGAGGATGGGCAGGGTTGGTTTAGTCAGTGGAAGTGGCTGTTGGTGTCGTTTAGGATCAGTTTTATCACGGACACGGGTTGTGGGCTGGGGTCGGTGCTGTCGGTGAAATCGGCACTGGACACTGATTTTTATCTTTTAAGGATCAGGCTGGGCAGTTTTCCTGCAGGTTTCCTGCTGCTCAGGATTCACGGGGCTCCTCTCCTGGCTCTGGGCTGGCTCCAGGCAAGGGAAGGAGCTGCTCTGGTGTGGTTTTCATCAGGGTGCTGAAAGACTGAGCTGTTAGAGACCTTTAAAAAAATAAAAATATTTCTGTATCTGGCTGTTCCTGCATGAGTCTAATAACATGGCCCTTAGAAAGTAATTTGGATTAATTAGAAGGTCTGGGCACTTTTGCGATAAAGACATGCAGAGTAATTATCCAGTGTCCAGAATAATCTATTGAGCTTGTGAAGTTTAAGTCTGAAAATTATTCTCCCCTAAGTATTCGTCTTTCTGGCTGTATTTCTGTTATTAAATTTGTTTTCCCCCAAGTTAGATAAGAAGAAATGTAATTATTTAGCTGGCAAGCTTAATGTTGAGGTGAAGAAAACCAGTGAAGGTAAAAGTGTGATTGCCTTGTGTTTTTTCCTGTAATAATGCAGAAATATTTAGATATCTGTAGAATTACATGGTGATGATGCACTTTGTGAAAGGCCAGAGATGAAATATAAGGAACTGAAAGGTATAGATATTCACTGGAACTTCATTATACCCTATAACTCTTGGATATGTAGTGCAAGAAATGTCAAATGCAGATTTCTCCCATAATTACAATCCATTCTCCCTCACATCTCTCCTCACTGCGTTTTCTCACTCTCCTTTACTCCCAGAGTCTGTGTCCTGAAGGACCTTGTTCTGTTTCTGATGCTCAGAGGACACAACAGGCCTTTTTACTTGTGATAATGTTTATTTTGGATTAAAGAAAATATGAAATCAAAGGCAGTCTAAATATAATCCCTCAGTGTCCCTGGTGAAACCATCCCCACGCCCGGGTCAGCCGTGCCTCCCACACGTTCTGAAGGAATATTAAATGTCTGGGACTCAAAGGAGGAAATTTTTGACCTTGCAGATGATGAAGGGGAAGTGGAACAATTTGCCCTCTCTGAGCCCCTCTCTGCAGTCGCTGCTTCTCCCTGCGAGGGAGGGAGACCTGAGGGGCTGGAGCGTGTCCAGGGCAGGGACCGGAGCTGGGAAGGGGCTGGAGAACTCCTGAGGGAGCTGGGAAAGGGGCTCAGCCTGGAGAAAAGGAGGCTCAGGGGGGCCCTTGTGGCTCTGCACAAGTCCCTGACAGGAGGGGGCAGCCGGGGGGGTCGGGGTCTGCTCCCAGGGAACAGGGACAGGAGGAGAGGGAACGGCCTCGGGCTGGGCCAGGGGAGGCTCAGGGTGGATATTGGGGAAAATTCCTCCTGGGAAGGGCTGTCCAGCCCTGGCCCAGCTGCCCAGGGAGGCGGTGGTGGAATTTCAAAGCCGTGTGGATGTGGCACTGGGGGACATGGGGCAGTGGTGGCCTTGGCAGGGCTGGGGGAAGGATTGGACTTGGTCTTGGGAGTGTTTTTCCAGCCCCAGCGATGTTTGTCTGGTGGAGTCACCCTTGCTGCAGCAGGAGGTGACTTTGACTAGAGAGACACAGACAACATGCTGGGGGTGCAGTGGAGAAGTGAGCTCCAGTATCCTGGAGTGTGGCTGCAGCAGCAGTGAACACCCAAACTAAAGGCTGTTCTTACCTGGAGCAAATCATTATTCATCTGAGAACACGTTTGTGTCATGTGTTTGCTGATACTGCACGTAGGAATTTGCTGCTGAGGACACGGGTTGTGAGGGTTATGAGGTAAAAACACCCAGCTGGGCCCTTGCCCACACCGTGGTTTTCCCTCTGTAGGACGGAGCTCTGTGCTGGATGTGCTGCCCCCGAAACTCAGTGCAGCTTAGATGCTCTGAAATGCTGCTCTGGGTTTCATGATGTGGAAGAAGGTGATTTGTGTTGGTAGAAAAAGGAAAATAAGGACGGTTGATGTAGACCTTATCCTGGAGTTCATTTAGGCCGTGCCACGTCTCTGGAATCAGTCTCCACAGGGAAGCCAGACTCGCCTGTCCAGGCGGACACGGGATAAGGAGCTCTGTGTGCTGTCCCGCCCCGGCTGATGGCAGTGCCAGGCACCTGTGTCGTGTTCAGGCTGTCACCCGAGAGCTGGGACAGGCTCCTGGCCCCCCTTGTCCCCACCCGTGGCTCTGTGCGGGTCCCACCCTCCCTGCCAGCGCTGGGCCCGCCGGAGCCCTGGACTCCGGGGGAATTTCTCTGCCTGGCGTCCCTGGGACGCTGGCAGCAGCAATGCCGCTCCCGTAAGGGCGGGCTGAGGGCGCCTGTGGCCCTGCTCATAAATTTGGGTTAATTTTGCTGCTCCGGGTTCGTCAGCTCCAGCTGTAGTTACGCAGCCACGTCTCACCCCGAGCTGCGGCCGCCGGGCGCGGAGAGAGCTCAGGGTGGAAGGAGGTGGGACAGCCTGTTGGGGCTCGTGGGAGCGAGTGACCAGGGCTGCAGGGAGGTCAGACAGCAGCTTACACGTGTTCTTTATCATTCAGAGCTTTCCTCTTGCCTCAAGCTTTTAGTAAAGTGCCCATCCAAACCAAGACCGTTTAAGCTCAAGCAGAACCGTTCAGTCAACCACAGTGTGTGAGCACATTAAAAACCCAGGGGTTTTTATTTTTTGACACATTTTTAAATTCAGAAATACTTCCAATATTGCACGGAGGGAAATGAGCTCCAGAAACCCTGTTTAAAACGTCATTTACTGCTTGAAATGCAGCTGGTGCCCTTGGGGGTGTTAGAGGATCCAGGGAGGGGAGCTGGAGGAGATCACATTATCTGAGCCTCTCCCTTAATGTGAGACCGCTTGGAGACGTCGTAATGAGAACAGACTCCTACTTTTGCAGTATCTGTTCAGTGGAGTCGCTCACCCGGTTTTGCTCACTGTGGTATTGAGCTGCTTGCTCAAAGTTTAACTTTACACTGAAATTAGAAATAACCACTTAACGTAGCTAAATCTGTATTGCCAGATTTTGGATGTGTTACTCTGCCAGGGCAGGGAGGCCAGAGGCTTTATTCTCCTTGGCTGTCAGACTCTTGGCTATATTAAAAATTTAGGCATAAATATTCAAATCACAGCCTTATTTTCCACGACATAAACATGGATGCTCTCCTAGAAATGCAATTATGAGATATGCTCAAATCCGAGCTCGACAGCTCTCATTTAGCCCAATAACTCGGCTCGGAGGGATGATTGTTTCCCCTTGTACCACACTGCAGTTTGTTTCCGCTGGGCTGGGTTTGTGTGTCTGTGTTTGTGGATTACTTTCACAAAACTGTGTTTTGCCACCGAGAACATTTTCTATCTCAGCCTGGCTGCTGAATAAGTCGTTACTGGTGTTGTCTTTATCGGGCTACTTTCAAAATCAATGAGATTTATACTTGCAGATTAAAAACCTTTTAAAATATGCATAGACAATATAAGGTTCAATTATCTGTTTGGGATGAATGGAGCAATGTGTACACATAAATAAAACATAAAAGCTGCTTCACTCTGTTTATATTCTGCTTCTGATTTATTTTCAAAAGAATTGGTGAGTCCACATTTGGATGTGGGAGCTCCAAACACTGCGAGAACGTTTGTGCTTCTGTGTGTGCTTGGTGTCCGTGCATCGCTTCTCTGTGTGCTCACAGGGACTGGCTCCTCAGCTTTTGGGAATTGCAGGCAGGGATATGGGAATGGCGCACGTGGGAGGAGATGAAAACAAATCTACCCAGTGCTACCAGTGCCGTAACTGAGAGTATGGACCCTGACCCTCTGCTCAGCACTGCGGATGGTGACAGGACCCTGCTGAGAATGCCCTGATGGCTGTAAATCTGAACACCAGAGGAATGGGAATATTTTTTGGCATCCAGACCTTGAAGGGTGTGTTCAGGCCGTGGCAGAGGCAGACATGCCCTTCATCTCCCTCACTGTGCATAGAACCGTCACAGAATCCCAGAATGGCTTGGCTTGGAAGGGACCCTAGAGCTCATCCTAGCTACCCCTGCCATGGCAGGGACACCTCCCACTGTCCCAGGCTGCTCCCAGCCCCAGTGTCCAGCCTGGCCTTGGGCACTGCCAGGGATCCAGGGGCAGCCACAGCTGCTCTGGGCACCCTGTGCCAGGGCCTCCTCACCCTCCCAGGGAGGGATTCCTTCCCTCAGCCCATCTAAATCTGGCACCTCTCAGCTTAAAGCCATTCCCCTTGTCCTGTCAGGGACGTGGGGATGGAGGGAGCAGCACAAGGATGAGACTGTCCATGTGTGAAAATCCTGATGTCAGCCCTTCCAAAATGGGACCCCAACCTCCTTTCCATTCCCCAGCCCTGCGGGTGTTGGACAACCATTAACCTTGGTCTTAGCAGTGGGCTGCAATTAGAGCTGCGTTTTTGCATTTCTGGCACAAGTTCTTTTGTTTTCTGTAGCGTTTGGTGGCCGGACCTTGATTTGTTCCCTTCTAAATCCCAGTGTGTGTTCTGTCTGCTGGAGGCGGTGCTTGTGCTTCCCCAGGCTGTGGTAGGAGGCAACAACCCCAGAGGCAGATTTGGGCTCAGCACAAACTCAGAGAACACAGAACGTGTCTCTTTCGAGCTGGTTCATTCTCTCCTTCATGCAGTATCCCTGTGATTCCGTGACCTTGTGCCGTGAGATCAGAGTGACAGAACCTCCCCGTGTGGTGTTTGTAGGCTGGATCTGGGTCCCAGCAGGAGGCTGAGCCCTGCTGCATAAGCAGCAGCCTGATCCCCAAACCGGGCCCATTAAAGGGCTGCAGGGTCCCCGTGCTCTCATCACCTTACACCAGCTCAGCTCAAAATGGGCTTGAAGAATTGGCTCCTAATAGCCAAGATCCTTTGAAGCTTTGTTAAGATTTCAGATTGCCTCTAGCAAAGTACCATCTATTAGGTTAATATCACTCTCCAGCTCTCAGTCTACCAGGGCTGGAGTTAAAATATGAAGAGCTGTGCATTCTTGCATTGCAGTGGATGGGCCACCGGTGCTGATGTTCTAACTGATGTATCCTAGGAGGAATATTCTACTTAGTGCTGTAAAATCCAATGTGCTCTGCTGGTCATAGCTCATCCCCAGGATCTGCAAACCAGGAGAGCTTTATTGCCGTGCTGCTTTATGGGCAAGCCAGCTAAAATTCTTAACAAGCTGAATATTTCACTTTAAAATATTAAATGGGGAAGCGCCATACTCGTACCTGTGCCTTTGCCTTTGGTATCAATAATCCCTCTGGTGCAGGAGACAAATACCCCTCTTTGGGGACGGGAGAGGTTCCCTGTTCCTGGATGTGTTTGTTGTGGCACGCAGGGAAAGTTGTGGCTCCTGTGTGTGTGTCACAGCGTCTGTGCCTTGCCCTGCCTGCTCAGGGCTGAGCAAGGGCACCCCAGCCGTGCCAGGGGCTGGGGAGGTTGGGGGCTTCCAGGAGCCTCCCCTCTGAGAAGGGTGGTTGTAGATCAAGGGCTTAGAAACGGTAATTAACAATTATAAATCAGATTTTTGCTCTAATATTATCGAGTCACAGCGCAGATAAACCAAGAGAAATTAAAATGGGAGTAATATAAATACCAGTTAATTTTACTTCTGAGAAGTGCTCACTCAGGATCTTCATGATTACATAAACACAGCTTTATTCACAAAGAGGAATTTGCACACACAGATTAAGCAAGTGTGTATCTAAAACTCTTTTTCCATGACAGGAGAAACTCAAATACTGCTTTCTGGACATATTTTTCGAGGACTGTTTTTGAAGAGAGTAAGTCCCAAGGTATGGCAATTAACGGAGCAATTAGCAATTCAGATGGCGAGGGCTGGGCTTGCAAACACAAATAATACCTGCACCCAAGAGGAGCCTATTTTTGCAGTGCTGTGGGTGTGCTGGAGCGCAGCGGGGAGGGAACGGTGAGGAACAGGCCGGCTTTGGTGCTCAGAGAAAAGATTCTCCTCCCCTGAAGCGGCCTTGGGTGCGCAGGAGGCTGTGTCCGAGCTGGATTTCGTCGTCCTCTGCGGGCAGGGAGAGAGCGGCTCAATTCCTCGTGGGCCTCACCCCCTTCGGAGCCCACGTGCTGCCCGGACAGGGGGCTTGGAGCCCGCTCTGCCTCCTCCCAGGTGCTCTGTTTCTGTCTCAGCAGTGCCCTGGGAGCTCTGCTGCTCCACAGCTTCCAGGGAATTATTTTACCTGGCAGGAACGTTTTGGACTGGTTCACAGGCCCGGCTCAAAGGCGCTGGACTCTGAAGAATTCTTTCTGCCAGTGGAAAAGAATCACAGAGTCCTGGGCTGGTTTGGGTTGGAAGGGACCTTAAAGCCCATCCAGTGCCACCCCTGCCATGGCAGGGACACCTCCCACTGTCCCAGGCTGCTCCCAGCCCCGTCCAGCCTGGCCTTGGGCACTGCCAGGGATGGAAAGTGAAGCATTCCAGGAAATAACGTATTCCTAAGAAAGTACAAATGGCCAAGTGCTAACCCCCAGCATGTGAACTTGTTGAGACAGGGCTTATGTCCTTGTTTATTCAAGGACAGTTTTATCTACAGCTTTAGAAGGGGGTAAGATGTTTATTTTCGTGCTGTGACTGATTTTCATTGCAATTTTGGGTCCTGGTTTCAAGTCATGTTTGCAAGGTTCTTTCAGCATTTAAAAGCTAAGAAATCACCCCCTGTTTTTCTATAAAAAACCAATCTATGCCATAAGCTCATCACTGTCACAAGCAGACCTTGGTCCAGGCGCAGGTCATCAAGATGAAATACAGGATATCTCATATTTATGGACACATCTCCTTTTACTGCGTGTTTATGATTTTTTTCCCTGCTTTCTGAGCTGACAAAGTGCTCCCATGAGCCATGTGGACAGTACTAATTGCTGTAATTATTGCTCCCTTAATTGCTACAATTATTTTTTTCAGG
Organism: Gymnorhina tibicen; assembly: GCA_013399875.1. Lineage (NCBI taxonomy): Eukaryota > Metazoa > Chordata > Aves > Passeriformes > Artamidae > Gymnorhina > Gymnorhina tibicen. The sequence continues at coordinate 319,519 of VXAZ01009688.1, forward strand.
AGTACTTTCTCACTCTAGAAAAGGAAGCAGGAGAGACCCTGTAGATATGGAAGAGACTCCCAGCTTGCCAATATCACTCAGGATGTCTTTCCACCTTAGTGCCACGACAGTTGTGGTGGGGATGAGGATTGATTTACATGCCTGGAAATGGGCTTTCCCATGCTCTTTCCAGGTTTGAAATGAATTAAAAAGAAATGTGCTCAATTAGAGAAAGGCAGTTGTTTGAGAAACCCAGCGTAGCTTTGGAAGTGTTTGTTTCAGTAATGCATTCCATCCTTTATGATAATGGGAATGATTGGTTGGGAATTTTAAAAGGTGTTGCTGAGCAGCACGGTGGCTGCTTAATCCTAACGCTGGACAAGGAGAGGGGAGGGAGCTCAGCCAGCCTGGGAGGATGGGTGGAGTGAGCCCATGTAGGTACAAGCAAAATTCAGGTACAAATTCTGGGTTTATTTTCTCAGTTCCTTTCGGTGCTCTTGAAGGCATTTCTGGTTAATGAAATGCACTCTGCCTCCTCCAGGCTCAGCTTCTCCCTTGCCCTCGGTGCTGTTCGTGTCTGTGTTCCTGTGCCCTGTGAAACACCCGGCCAGTTCCCTGCCAGGTGATTGTGCTGCTCCCTAAGGCACCGTCAGGAGTTCCCGGGGGGCGACAGGGGAGGGGGCGATGGGGGCACACGGGGCCCGCTGGGAGCACTGGGGGCTTCAGTGATTGGTAAACAGAGAGAAACAGAGGGGAGCTGCAAATGAGTGAATGCTGTGAAAATGCCTTCTGTGGGTGTGCTGGTTCTGGTCACTGCTCAGACTTTGCTCTCGTGGTGTGGCTTCTGTACTCAGCAGCGGGTTTGTCCTCTCCCAACGCCTTCAGCACAGCTGCACAGAAAGAGTTGCTGTTGCTCCTCAAAGGGATTTACATGAAAACTTTCTTAATTCTTCTTCCTCCTTTTCCCATTGGCAACATTTGATTCTTGAGTGTGAAAACCACCTCAAAGTGCTTCATCCTAGAACGATAAGGAGGGATCACCCACGTGCTTGAGAAGGTTTGTTCTCATCATTACCCAAGGCTACTGGGAATGCTATTCCCAGGTCTTCTGAGAGCCCTGGAGCAAAACTTGCGGTAATTCTTGTTTCCATATGCACCTTCCAGGGCAGAGAGAGGGCACGTGCTGCTTGATGGACACCTTGGGGGAATCCTCCCAGCACTGCCCACTGGGCAGGGTTTGGTTGCTGGGAGGGAGGGGAGCAGGAGGCAGAGATGTTCTTTGTGCTGTGCCCCCCGTGCCTGGGGGCTGTGGGCACCACCCCAGGGCTGGCAGCCCCTGAGGAAATGGAGGACTCGAGTTCTAGGCACTGGAAAACAGCAGGAAGAGTCACTCCTGTTAGCTCTGCGAGCTTTTAGCTGTGCTCTGACCTTAATTAGTACTTTGGGTAAAACTTCCATAGAATCACGGCATGGTTTGGGTTCCAAGGGACCTTAAAGGTCTGTTCAACCCCCTGCCAAGGGCAGGGACACCTTCCCCTGGCTATCTGGATGTCTAAAACCTCCTGCCAGGTTTCCTTGCTGTTCAGAAGGCAAAGTGAGAATGAGAAGAGTCTGGAGGAGTTTTGCCCAGAGAAAACAGCCAGGGAGAAACCTCAGACAACCTGAGCTCGAGGCAGTGGCACCAATTCTCTGCAGCTCGGGGTGCTGGAGCTGTTTGTTCTGCAATTTGAGATGTGGATGGGGAACAAAGAGGAGCTGTGCTAACTGACGATTAAATCCTGACAGGATAAATTCCTACATGAGTAAAACCCGAGCCCTGAACGCATCCCAGGCTGTTACTCATCCGTCAGTTCACACCAAAGAGTTCTGCAGCCGAGCACAGCCTTCAGGCACCTCATTTTTGTGAAGCTGGGTTGTTGGGAGGGATTTGCAGTTCGTGCAGCCTGACGCTGCCCTGCCAGATGGGCTGGGTTCAAGAGGCTCTGCCGGAGCAGGGTGAGGTTTTCCTGCCGTCAGGAAACCGTATCGATAAAACTTAATAGGAAATTGAACGTAAAAATGCAGCAAACTGCGAACTTAATATTGCCCTGGCAGGAGCTCATTAATATCTCAATAGGTGCACTCCTGCATTATCTTAATTGCACCAGGTCCTCAGGGAAATTGCCTTTCCTGAAGTTTCCTGGCTGCTGTCGCTTGGTGAGGTGGGTTCTTGTGCACCATTTCCTTAATCCTTTAATAAGTGCCCGAGGAGGTGGAGCTGAGCTCAGTCCCACTGGAGGCAGCACAGCAGCAGTAATTGCTTGTGTTTTGGGTGCTTGGCCTGAGGGAGACTCTCGGGCAGAGGTCAGGGTGGGCAGGCAGGCAGGGCAGGGTCTGGCAGCTCCTGCAGCCTCAGGGAGGGTTGGTTTGTGCCCTGGCACTGGGGTTTGTGTGTTCCTGGCCGAGACACTTGGCTCTGGTGAGCAACTCACCCTATCCTGTCATTTTTCTTGGAAAAAAGGGTCTGTTGAACAGGGAGAGGAGGAGGATCTGGGATCTGATAATAATACAAAACGAGTCTGAAATGGAAAATTGGAACAGCAGGTTTGTATCTCAGTGGGGTTTTGCTCTGAAATGAGCTGTTCCAAACCTGCTGCTGGAGCATGCTGGGTGTTGGAAGGAGAGGCTGAGGAGACTCCTTGCTCCCTGGAGTGTTTGTGCTGCTGCTCTTGGTGCAGCTGCTCTCAAACAGGAGCTGCTTTGCAAGCAAGACAACAAGTGGGGCCCAGAGACAGCTCTTCATTAGCAGAAGAAAGTGGAATAAATGAGGAATAATGGTCAATGTTAAAAATGAATTAACATTAATTAATCACTGACTAAGACAATGTTCCTAGCATTAATCATTCCCTCTTGCTGTAATCAGAACATCAGCCAGGCAATCCACATGTGAAACTCCTGAGTGTGGTGTTGCCATGGTCCTGCAAACACAGGGACTCGAGGCAAATCTGCTTCCTGCGTCAGTGGGATGCTCCCTCTGTTGCCTTTCCCTGGGCTTAGAATTAAAAGCCAAACACGGTCAGAGGGGGAAAAAGGGTTTTACCTCGGTATTTATTTAAGGATCCTGAAGTGCACCACATCCAGGTAGAATGCACCGAAATGCACCCCAGAATGCACACCGAAAATGCACACACACGATGATTCACGTATACAGTTACAGACCTTGAAATTAGCATATCCATCAAAGATTCCCCAGGGAGAGGCTCAGGAGAAGCCCCCGTCCTGAGGAACCTTCCCCCTGGAGGGGCCTATCTTGGTTTACAGAATGTGTTCTGGAGAGGACCTTGGTGTCTGGGGCTTTCTGACCCCCAGCTGCGAGGTTCCCGAGATGTTTGGTCTCTTGGGTTAACAGAACTTTGGGTCTAAGCGAGTTATCAAACTTGGGGAATTACAAGGGTGTGGGCCTAAAGCACTAAGGATACGTGCAAAGCTGTATGGAAGGGGATATGAAAGGGTATATGAGAGGGGTGTATGAAAAAGCAAACAATCATCCTGGCATCACCTCGCCTGCCAGCACAGAGTGCCCTCCAGCAAGCTCCAGCTCAGCCCTGGCCGTGCTGCTGGAGGCAGAGGCAGCTGGGAGAGTGCTGGGGCAGGGCCAGGAGATGGGGGTCCCTGGGGCTTTATGGATCACAGCCCTTCTGCCAAGATGTTGGAGCCTTTTGGAAAGCACACTGTGATTCCCGGGAGCTTTTGATGTTTCAGAACAGAAAATGGGGAAAATGTGATGGAAGAGAAATCTTGCTCCTTTCAACTCCAGTTTTGAATTGATGACAAAGAACAGATTTTACCCAAATGGAAGAAAAATAAATCAGCAAAGAGACAGAAAATACTTATCTGGATAATCAAAAAACCCTCAACAGAGCAACCTGACTTAAAAGTCCCTGGTTGTGCCTTGGCCCCTGCTCATCCTCCTTGCACAATGACACCATCTGCAGCACCACTGGGAGCAGAGAGCAGGGACATTGCCCGGCCTAGGCTGGGGTCTCAGTGACCTGGGACAATCCATTTTCACTTTCAAGTGCGCTTCAGTGCTGGCAGGAGCTGGAGGTGCCTGTGTGGAGCTCCCTGGTGAGCAGCAGTTAGATTTTAGCTGGTGCACGTGGGTGCCCAGTTTGGACATCTGGGATGCTGCTGGTGTGCACGGGAGGCTGGGCAGGAGGAGGAAGTGTCGTTCGTAGGTGTCTGCAGTGTGCTCTGGCACTCTGGGCAGGGTGGAATTGTGGTGGCTGCAGTCCCTGTCACAGCCACTGAAGGACTTTCCTCCCTGGATTCACACAAAACGTGAGGAAAATTCTACTCGGCGTCTGTATAACTTTATCTTGCTTTTAGATATCCTTTAAGAAATGTTGGTAAAACCCCTAATATCTGCTTTTTATACTCCAAGTGATTGAAGCAGCCAGCAGTAGTTAATATTTTATGAACAGCGGAAACAGATTTAAAATCCGAAAAGTCTCCTAAGGAATATAAGCAATGCAGCAAATTCTGTAGAAGCTTTGGTTGTTGTAAAAGTGCAGAATGCGCTCCTTTTGATTTTTAGTTGAAAAAGCAGTTGTTGGCAAGTCGGAATACAAAGAGTTGCTGCGGATAAAAACTGATATTTCAGCCTGACTTTTATTATAATTGCAAAAAGCAGCAGTTGGCTGTGTCAGCAGAGCTCTGCTGGGGCTGGGGTGAGTGCTGGGTGCTCGCCTGTGTCAGGGTGGCTGGCTGGTCAAGCGTCCACCCAGCGGTCACCGGGCACTGGTTGCAGCAGCAGCTGGAGCAGGGACAGAACAGAAGTGAGCTCGTTTTGCTGGCCAGGATGCCCAGGAGTTTCTGTGCTCTGCAGTGGCTGGGGCGAGGGATCAGGCCCCTGGGAGGGAGCTCCAGGCCAGGCTCAGGGTGGGATTGCTGGGGTGTCTGCAGGGCCAGGGGTGGCACTGATGGTCCTTGGGGGTCCCTTCCAGCTCAGATTTCATGTTGCTGTGAAAGTTCATGTTTGTTTAGGTTGGATAACAGCTGCTGGGGTAGTTAATAATTTTTCCGTGCAAAGTTCAGTTCTCTGTTCACTGCTCTGGCTCTCCAGGAGCACTTTGGCTTTCGGTGTCTGCTTTTCCTCTGCTCTGGGGGCTGTAAATGCCTGTGTAGATATAATGCTAATTCTGGGGAAATTTGCTCTCCTCTGCCCCTGCTCCCTGTGGAACCAAAGGTGCTGAGCCCTTTGCAGCACCGATCCTGGGGAAATACAGTGTTTATTTTTCAGAGGAGGCAGGAGAGCTGATAAATACTTGTAGAGTAATAAATACTCATGGAGTGCTGTGCAGAGACCAAGTCTGAGCATGCAGAAGATGCTGGTGGTGAGGCACCAGGTGCTGCCCTTTGCTCAGGCTGCACGGCTCGGATCCTTATATACGATTGTGTTTGTGTGGAGTGCAAACCTCTCCTTCGCCCTCCGTGGCATCTCGAGTGAGAATTATGGCAGGTTCCTTAATGTAAGGAGCAGCCCCAGACTGTTACTCAAACAATTGCTTAATGGGCTCGGGGATTAACATCCTGTCAGCTCAGTAACTGCTCAGGGCCCTTTGTTACCAGGGGAAAACAGCCCTGAACGCTGCTCTGCTCTCTCTGTTACTGAAGTCACTGTCAGGCTCCTTCACACTCTGCTGAGAGAATGGAGACCAGTGGCTGCTTTTTGGGGACAGAGCTGAATCGTGCCCGGGCTGTGTCTGGGGGACAGAGATGTCCGTGCTCAGCAACCTCCACGCTGTTCTTCATCAGAAAGAATGAAAAATAAACCTACTTTTCCTAAAGTCTGGAGCCTTCATCCTCCAGAGGCTGAGGCGGGGTCTCCCTGGCTTTCAGCCAGCACTGGCAGGTGTAGAGTTAACCCCACTTTACCCAGGAACCCAAATCCTGGTAAAACCAGAACACCGAGACAAGGGCAGTGGTTAAAATGATTTGTGTGCGCTGTATTCGGTTGCCTTAAAGTAAGGAATGATGGATGTGCACGTACAGAGTTGTCTTCAGCTGATTCACAATTTGATTTGGGTAACCCGAAGCCAATGAAAGGATTGTTCCTTTGGCTTGGACGTTGTAAAGGAGCGTGGTGGAGAAATGCAGCTGGACACAGCAAAGCCAAAGCTCAGCTGAAGCCAAGTGCTTTGGCTGCTGCTGCAAGAAGTGCCATGAGTATGTGAATGTGTGTATTTATCAGAAATTGTTTTTTTCTACAGATCCCACAAATCAGTTATGCCTCAACTGCACCAGAGTTGAGCGATGACAGGCGCTATGATTTCTTCTCACGGGTGGTTCCTCCAGATTCCTTCCAAGCACAAGCAATGGTGGACATTGTGAAAGCTTTGGGATGGAATTATGTATCCACTTTGGCATCTGAAGGGAATTATGGAGAAAAAGGAGTCGAGTCCTTCATGCAAATTTCCAGAGAGGCAGGTAGGCAACGCCCGTCCTCCCTCCAGAAAGCGCTGCGGAACTGATGAATGTCGTGTTGTACCAAATGTGATCGTATTTTTCTAGAGCTGATATTTGATTCTAAAGTTGCTCCAGTTCTTTGCAATGCTCTGCAATGGCTGCTGGATACTGTCATTCCTAAATTGCTCATGGAGTTTCAGAGAGTGGGAGCCCTCCGTGGTTTTTAGTCGTTTCTGGGGAGAACAGAAATCCTTGAGTCGAACCGAGCTCCTCCTGCTGCACTGGCTGAGGTTTCCTTGTGTTGGCATGGGGAGGAGCCAGATTTGGGAATGCTGAGCTCTGTTTCCACAGCCTGAATTCTGCTGTGACTGCTGGTTACAGCCACTGACTGGTGTCACTGTTGGTGCTCGGCTTTCGGGTCCAGCCTGATTTGCGTTCCTTTGCTTTGGCATTTCTCTGCCCAGTTCAGTGGAGGGAATTCAGAACCTTTCCCTTGAAGGCTCAGGGGTTGCTGGTGTGGGATGTGGAGCCAGCAAGCCCCGTGGTGTGGGATGAGACGTGCCAGACCTTGGGTGTGAGTCCTTGGCCAGCTGATCTGCAATCCAGATCCGTAAGGGTCTGGAAACTGAAATGTTTGAAGTTCATTCCTGTGCTGGGAAGGAAGAAGGAGCAGCTGATGGAATTCATTATTGGTGATAAATGCAAGGGCTGTGTCCAGGAGGCTTTGGTGATAGAGCCCCCCCATCACGGGGCAAGGACGAGCTCTGCCGTGTTCCCCAAATGGAACTCACACATCTCCCACCCTGCACCTGCCTGGCATTGCCTTAAATAAAACCAGCACAATCCCCAGCTCACAGAACCACGTGAAGCCCAGCCAGGGCAGTGCAGGACAGGAGCAGGAGCTGCTCTGGAGCAGCCTCAGGGGTTCCCATGGCCGTTGCTGGTGCAGGGCTCGTCCCACAGCATTGGCTCTGTCTGCAGGGAGAGGCCCCAGCTGGGTCCCAAACTATCCCAGGGGGCTGGTGGGTCCTTCCTGGCAGCATCTTCCAGGGAACAAGCAGGGAAAGCGCCTGGGCTTAAAGGAAGGGGCTTTGGAGAGGGGGATCTGGAATTGTTTCCTTCTGCTGGTGTCACAGAAGGAACCCACATTTGCATAAATATGTCTGTTCCTACGAATGCATATTTATGTGGTATTAAAGCAAATGGGTTTGGATTTAATACGGCAAGAAGTGACAAATGCCAGTTCATTAGAATTGAAAATTGACTTTATTTGCAAATATCCACTGTAGCAAAATCATACCCGAAATGCGTTCCCTGTGTCGAGGACAGGCTCTGGCTGAGAACAGGATCCCATTTTATGGACTGTGTGCACAATGACATTTGTTCCACAGGCTGTTCGTGCAGCCACCGAGTAACTCGGCCTGCTCCAGAAAAAGCAGAGCACCAGCCCAACGCAGTGCCCTGCTCCCAGCAGCTCCGTGCAGGGCGATGTGGGTCACGCCTGGGGGATTAAGGCACTGGCAGGGATAGTGCCTAAACTTCTTCCACAGACCCCGGGCCGGGAATAATCCGATCCCCGGCGCTGCTGCTGCTGCTGCTTAGGGCCCTGCTCGGCTTCTTGTGTCACACAGATAAAGCTCAGGTGAAGTTCTGACAGGATTTAACACCTGTCAACAAGTTCCCCGGGGGTTTAAAGCCCTGGGAAGTGCAGGAAGATCCTGTTGTCTGGAGGTTTAACGGAGCAGTGCTGCCTGGAGATGCAGGTCCTGATCTCTGCTGTGGGGGAGAGGCGCCTTATCCCCCGACTTTGGGCTGTGAGCTCATCTTCCAGTGGGCCAAAGTGGTGTTCACTGGGAGGAGCTGTGCCACGGCTCCCTGACACTCCGCGGCAGGAGCCTGGAGCCAGGGGGGCCCGGCTCTGCACAGGGCACAAGGGACAGGATGAGAGGAGACGGCCCCAGGGTGCCCCAGGGGAGGGTCAGGTTGGATGTTAATGAAAACTCCTTACAGAAAGTGTTGTCCAGCCCTGGCAGGGGCTGCCCGGGGCAGTGTGGAGTCAGCAGCCCTGGAAGGGCTCAGGAAGGGTTTGGACGTGAGGAGCAGAGCTGGGGAGGTGTGGGAGCAGAGCTGGGGAGGTGTGGGAGCAGAGTCCCTGTGCTGGCTCTCCCTGCGTGGCCCCGCAGGAGCAGGCGGATCTGTGAGAGCAGGAGCAGCCCGGGGTGGAGGGAATTCAGCCCAAACCTGAGACGTCCCGGCAGGGAGCAGTGGCTGTCAGCTCCCAGGGAACTGTCTGCTGTCTCGCAGCCGGTTTCCTTTGGCAGAAAGGAAGGTTTAGTCCGTAGGTACCAACACATTTCCTGGCTTTGGCCTCGAGTCTGTAGCAAGCTAATGATCCTAAAGGCAGTGTTTTATCCAAACTTGTTCCTGATCAGCCAGGATCTTAGGAAATCTGAGGATCAGTAGAAAGTGCTACCCCTGCTTAGTTTTCAAATATGCTTCGGCATATAAAGACTTTGCTTGATCCTCTGAGTTAATAATTCTTCACAAAGTGACTTTTATTATGAGCACTTCAAGCGAGTTTGAATATGTCATTGTGGCAGGAGATGAAGATTTGAAACATGCTCTGCAGTCTGTGGGATTAATAAATTAGGGGAATGGTCTAATTATGGGAAATCTAAAGGACAATTTCAGATTATTAATGAATCTATTGAATACTTGAATTTCAAAGATTAATTCATCTTTGATTTTTTTTAAAAGATTAATCTGTACCAGAAGGTTAATTGCTATCTGTAAGAAATATATATATTGAAGTCGTTAGCAAAAGACCACTTGAATGCCTCCTAACAGATAAATGAAAGATCTGGAGTGCGTTTATTAATGTTCTGCTCTCCCCAAATGGCCCATTTTCACAGCTGAGCTTGCTGGCTGCGTCGCTGGTGGGGTTTTGATGCTCTCTGACTCCTGGGCTGCAGCTCATGGGGGTGAGAAGGGGGCTGGAGCTGCAGGATGCGTGTCCCTCCTTCGCCTCCCTCCTCTGCCTTCCCCAGCTCCCCACCCTGGTCCCAGCACCGAGCGCTGGAGCTCAGCAGGGCTGGTTCAGAGCCGGGTTCTGTGTGTGCACAGGGCAGAGCTGTGGCCGTGTGCAGGGCAGGGTGGCCAGGAGGGAGAATCTTCGTGGCCAAAGTGCAGCTGACCACATTCTTGGCCATTGGGAGGGGCTGGAGAAGGATTCTGGGGAAACTTGCAGCCTTGTCTGTGTGCTGCAGACATGGCAAAGGGGGGTCCAGTCCTGTACCGGGGTGCTGGTGGCACTGAAGTTCCTGCTGGAGGTTTGGGTGGCAGTGGTGTGGTTGTTAAAAGGCACCGTCACCCTGGCAGCAGAATCGCCTCTAAGCCCCTTTAACGTGGAAAGCACAGCCCTCCCGACACCCTCCTGATCTTCCTTCCTCCTGCTGTCACTGCAGGCTTTTTGTAGATCCTGCTCCTCGCTGTGACTGCTCCATGGTCCCGCACACATCCCTGTGTGAGCCGGGAGCAGCTCTGGAGCGGGGCCAGAGCTGCACTCGCTCCGAAACAGAGACCCCAGCCCCAGAGAGGGGACCCTGCCCATGGCAGGTGAACAAGATTGTTTAAGGTCCCTTTCAACCCAAACCACTCTGATTTTCAATCCTTCTTGCCCTCATAAGCAGAATTTTTTTCCCAGCAGTGCTCCTGAACAGCATTTCTCAATATAAACTTGAGCTTCTTTATCTTGTTTTTCCCTTTAGCTTTGTACTTGCTATGAACCCCCTGTGTATTCACACAGGCACAGACCTGTGTGACACGTTGTCCTTGTGTCTGTCAAGTGAAACTGTGCCAGGGGCTTTGGGTTGGGTACCAGGGAAAGGCCCTTCCCCCAGAGGGTGCTGGGCACTGCCCAGGGGAATGGGCACGGCCCCGAGGCTGCCAGAGCTCCAGGAGCGTTTGGGCAGCGCTGCCAGGGATGCCCAGGGTGGGGTTGTTGGGGGGTCTGTGCAGGGCCAGGGGCTGGATTTTTATTCCTGTGGGTCCCTTCCAGCTGGGGACGTTCCATGATTCGGTGTCACCCCACCAGAATCGATGAACCGCTGCTCTGCACTGCATCACCCTCTGTACATTAAACATCATCCTCTCCAAACTCACTGGCTTCTTTACAAATTAACGGCATGCAATCGAGTACTCACTACAGAAGTTATTTTCTGTGGGTTTGTTATCTGTAGCAGACTGTTTTAAACCCTTTTACCCACTGAAAACTGAAAATGCAACAACTTTTCCTAGAGCCTTGGTATTTGTTTTCTCCACTGATTTGTGTTTCTCAGAAGATCTGAATCTTTTGCTGGGGGTTCGGGGGATCTGAGTCATGTCCTGAGGCGCCCTGGCCCCCTCGGTGGTATCAGAGTACTCTGCTCTCACTCAGCCCTTGCTGACGGAAGCTGACACTGATAAAAGCCCAGAGCTGCTCTGTCATCCCTCGGTGATTCACACAGCACTTCTGTAGGCTCCTGTAGGTCTGTTCTGCTGCCTGCTCTGATCCTGAATCTGCATTTTTGTAATAGAACTTAATTTTTATGCTGTCTGTTGGGAATTCCATTATCACAAATTAGTGCTGGATAACATGAGAGAGTGAAATCACTGCTAGGAGGGAGTTGTACAACCGTCTGGGGTTGAGAGGAGACTGCTCTGTCTGCACATCTCAAATGCAGCGCTGATTCCGAGCGCCATGCAGAAAATCCTGATTTATTTCCTTTTTGCCTTGCGTTCTGATGCTAATGAAACATCTCTGTTTTCCTCTGGATCCATTAAAGCCCTGCTGGATGGGTTTCGAGCCCTCGTTACGAGGAGCAGGCACTTTACAGCACAGCCCAAGGTTAAACACGAGCAGGGAGGCGCAGAGATGGCTCTGGCTGAGATCCTAAACCCCGGAGTTCGTCCAGCGGAGCTGTGCCCAGGATGGGTGCCCAGGGTGGGTGCCCAGGGTGGGTGCCCAGGGTGGGTGCACAGGGTGGGTGCCCAGGATGGGTGCACAGGGTGGGTGCCCAGGATGGGTGCCCAGGGTGGGTGCCCAGGGTGGGTGCCCAGGGTGGGTGCACAGGATGGGTGCTGCCCATCATCCGGGGCTGCCCCACGCCGGTGCTGTCCGATCGCTGCTCCCCGTGGCAGCAAACAGAGCCCGGCTGCCAGCAGCCCCTGCCCAGGCCATCCCCGGGATGCTCGGTGCTTGGAGGAGGATGGGATGAGGCGTTTGTGCCGCCCACCCCGAGGCAGCAGCGTTTGCAGGCTGAGCTCAGCGCATCTCCCTCGGGCAGGGCACACAAACCCGCCTGGAAACGCGGCTTTGAGGGCAGCCTGAGGAAACCGGGGCTGTGGGCATGGGGGGCAGCGTGTCTGGGCTCGGGGGCGTTCAGGGAGGGTGGGAGTGTAGAGCACAGGGGAGGTTGCCCAGGGAATTCCTGGTCCTGCAGACCCCTCCTGGGGGCCCAGTGTTGGCTGCAGGGCAGGGCTGTGCCTCTGTCTTTGGTTGTGTTCAGTGATTCTGCCTTGGTGGGCATAGCCTTTATTCATTCTCCTGGGAGCCTGTGTTCTGGATCAAATACAGCAAAAACAAACGTATAAACCACTCATAAAATCAAGTCATTTATATCCAAGCTCATCAAGTGTTTTCCATTTTTCTTTCCACTTTTCCCAAGTACTCAGGCACGTGTCCTTTTGGTGTGCAGTGATGTTAAATAACAACATTATGAAATCTATTGTTCTCCTTCCTATTGTCAAGTAACAAATATTTTGTCATTTCAGAAAAAACAATTGGGAAAAATTGCTGTCTGAGGTAGCACTGACTTGTGTGATGTGCTGCAGTCTGGCAGGGTTAATGAGTTTTCCTGTTAATTGTAGCTGAGCTGGGAGAAGATGCCCTGGCCTTGATCCAGGTGGCTGGGGTTCATTGAGAGCTGAGGTACTTCTGCGAGTGGGAAAGCAAAATCTGTCCCCGTGAGTGGTCACTGCTGCTGTGGCTCTTTTGGTACCTTGTGAGCAGTGATGCTCTGCAGGGCAGGGGATGGGTGAGGGCCTTAAGGTGATTTCTGGGCTTTAAAACTCCCTTTGTGCCTGGCTGAGGTGTTGCAAACCCCCCGAGGCACCAGCCTTCGTTTTTAGATCACCAAAACCTTGTGGCTGCGATCTTCACCTCTCCAGCAAGGCCTCTCGCACCCAAGCCATAACAGATGTCCTGAGCTGGCTGGCGCTGCTCCCTGCTCAGCAAAGAGGAGAGATGAGATCTCAGCTGCCCTCTGGAACATCCATTTCTCTCTTGACTACACAGGCAGCGCTGGCATCAAATAGAAGCACATGGTTAAAGAGCCTGAATTTTAAAAAAAATCCAATCATTGGTATCTAGTGATAGATGTATTTTCTTATCTCTTGCCATCACTGGGAGAGAAGTACCTGGTGTGGATTTATAGGGTCCTCATGATCCCGCTCAGGAGAGCAGGGAGGCTGATGGGCACTGGGAGTGAGGGGCTGGATGTGCCCCTGCCGGGGCCTCTGTAATTCTGTGATGGACAATCCCTCCTTCTCCAACACGCTCACGACAAATCAGTCAAACAGAGCTGGGGAGAAGGAAAACAGGTCCGGATCTGACGGGATGGTTGCCTTTGTGGCTGTTCTGTGGGTGTGAGAGCAGCTCACCCCGATCCGCACAGAAGTCGGAATGTCCTCCGGAATGAGCTCACCCCGCTGCCTCCTGGGGAGCGTTACTGGAGAGCTGCACCAGGCTGCTGCTCCCTCAGACCATCAGCCACTTTAATGGTAAATATCTGCCTTTTTATGGCGCTTATTGACCATGTGGAGATTGCATCTCAAGGACAGAATAAAATTGAAGCAGGCAGTTCTCGTTGCTGGGCAAACAACTGCCAGCGTCCTTTCGGAACGCTGCCCCGGCTTTAATAAAACATCGCTGCTGTGGCTGGGCGAGTGCTGTGCGGATCAGCTGCACAGGGGCATCTGTTAAGTCCTTGTTAACACAAAGCAGGAAAATGCATTGCTGGTGCCCCAGTAAGGTTGGACAGCCCCAGGAACGCTCACCCCGCGGGGCGCAGAAGGGAAGGGGTTGGTTTGCTGCAGGCTCGGGACGTTCTTCATTCCAATCCAGGTGCTTCCGTTTGTTCTTTGGCAGCGTTTCTGCATCTCAAGGGTAGTGGTTCCTCCTGGGAGGGACGGGAGCAGTGGTGTTTGTTCTGTACCCAGGTGCTGCTGGGGAGGGTGGAAACTGGGGAAAAGGTGGAGATACTGAGGAAATGGACACGAAGTTCGTTAATGTGCGTTAGGGGGAGAAGATCCCCTTGAAGTGCAGAGGCTGCTGTGTTGGGGAGGAGGAGGGGGAAAGGAGAGAGTTTGGGGTTAGAGAACAAAAAAAGGAACGAGTCTGTGGAAAGAGCAAGGGAGGAATGAGGCTGAGGAGAGGGAGGGATGAAAAGCTGTAGAACAAAGGTGGATAGAATGGCCCGGGTTGCAAAGACTGAGCTATGGCTGGGAAAAAATACCCACGAGTAGGGAAGATTTGCCATAGAGAGCGAGCTGGAAAATCACATTTGTTTCATCCAAAAAAACCTGATTTCAGGAGCAGAATTGACTTTGATTGTGAAAACCTAAAACTTCTGGAAGATCAGGCAGGAATCCTTCCCAAAGTCTCTCTTTTGTGCCGGGGGCAGGGAAACCAGGCTTCCTAGAGGTTTGTCTCTGAGTGCCTTTGCTCCTCAGCGGGCTCTTCCCTGCCTCCCAGCCTGCCCGGAGGGGCACAAGGAGCCTGAGAATCCCGAGAATCCCGGCTCCCAGCTCGCCTCCGGCGCCTCTCCCCGTGCGTGCTGCGGAGCAGCTTGCCAGCTTTCCTGAAGGAATCGAGTGGGTTTCGTAAAAACCTGCTGCAGAGGAAGCCACTGCTGCCGCTTTGACTTTCCCCTCGGAAGCAGAAATATTGTGATTACACTGAGGTCTCCCCCCGGGACGTGGCTGCTGTGCGAGGCAGGATGAATTTGCTGGGACTTCGCTCGGGACCAGCTCTAAATGTGCCTGCACATCTGAAGGGGAACAGATAATGGGATGCAGTAAGTTATTCCAGTTTCTGTCACTGAAACCCCGTGTCCCAGGAGGAAATACAAAATACTGCCTCAGCTTGTACCTTCCACTCTTCACAGTGGCTTTTCCCTTTGTGCTAAAGCAGGGAACAGCTCTCCCGGCCACGGGGGAGTAGCAGCACATAAATAATTCGGAGATGCCTCTTCCATCACATCCTCCCCTGCCTCCTTCATTCCTCACCCTTCCTCAGACAGCTGAGGATGACAAACACCCTGAACCCTCCACACTCTTGGAAGATGGTTTTCATGCACTCCTAATGATCTTCTGGGTAGCCAGAAGCACTCCCTGGTGTGTCCCCAAAGGTGTCAGAGCCTTCCTCGGGTAGGGAGGAAAGTTCAGTGCGAGGAGAAAATCCCATCTGCTCCTGCCTTGTGGAGTCCTGGCGGGTAGGGAGTGAGGATCAGTGGAGTTTTTAGCCTTCCCTACGTGTTCTGAGGGAAGTTTTTTGTCAAGGTGGTGTTTGAAATTCTGTTTGCTGGGCTCTATCCGAGGAGATGGCTGAGCTGGAAACACGAGCTGCACTGTGGCGTTTTAAGGGGTTTGTTCTCAGAGCCAGGGTGTTGGGAAGATGCACAGGGAGATGTACTTGCAGTTTGGATTGCAGGCTGGGCTGCTCCTCTTCCCTTCAGCGTTCCAAGATTTACGTATTTTCAGCCTCAAAGGAATCTTGTGGTGGAGACTTCCAGCATTATTTTAACATGATATCCGTGTCCCTTGTTTGAATCCAAACCTGAGGGGTGCTGGCAGTGCCCTCCCTCTCTCCAGGCAGGGCAGGCACCTTGGCTGGGCTGTGTAGTGTGTTGGTGAATCACGGGGCTTTCAGGGGTCCCTGTTCAGAGCATTTTGGGCTGTTAATACCAAAAAGTGGGTAAAAAAGCAAATTATTTGGTTATGATCAGGAAGAGTCTTTGGACGTGTTTCACTGTGCGAGCACAAAGGTGGAGCAGGTGGATTTTGGGTGATGGAGATGCAGCTCAGGCATTTTGGGCTGCAGTGCCCCGGTGTCCCGGAGCTGCTGCTGCTGCTGGGTGATGTGGGGCTCTGGGCCCAGCACATCCTGCTGCTCACCCTGCCCTGGGACAGGGGAAAGTGGCTTCCGAGGGAAAACAAAGCAGAAACGTTTCAGAGAGCTGCCTTACAGTGGAAGGTTGATCCTGGGGCCTGGGAAGGGCTTTGTCAGTCTGGGAGGGGCAATCTCAGGCTGCCATCACAGAAATTCTCTTTAAGCATTGATTAAAGATACCCTGTAATTTAATTCCCTGGGTGTATTTTGTTTCTCCCCTCAAGTCACTAATCCACAATGTCTAATCAACCCTTTCTTTGTCCCTCAGTTTATCTTATATCTGCATTTTGTTCCTTTTCCAGCCTAATACTCTTTCCTGAGATGACTTTGATCTCTTTCCCTTCTGTTACCTCACAAGTGTCCCCTGTGCTGTCCTTCGGTCCTACGCCTGTCCTGCTTGTTTGGAGCAGGCAGGGACCAACCCAGTTGCTCTCCAGACGTGGCTGTTCCCAGTTATCATTATTTATAAAGACTTGGCTCCCTGCAGACCAAGGCCCTGTTGAGCTGTGCTGGTCAGAGTTTTCCAGGAGAGCTCTGCTCCTGTTCACTTCCATAGCAGCAGCTCAGGGACTTGAGCTGACTGAGTTTGAGCCCAAATATAGCAGCTTTTCTGCTTAAAAAGTGAGGGATTTCACATAAATGCTCATGTTTTAAGAAGAGCGGGGTGCAGATGTAGAGCAGCAGGGAGCTTTTTTTGACAGCTCTTCATTGACGTTTCATTGCTGTTTATATATTTCCTTTAAAGCCAATTTTACACCCAGGCAAAAGCAAGTCTAGACAGATTGTCTAAAAACTTCTATTGGCTAATTAAGATTATATTGCTGGTATATCGCTGCTGGATAGCACGGGCTCTGCCTAAGGAATGGCCTTTAGTTTTGCAGCATGTGCCTTTTGCCAAGTTTTCTATTATTCCTTGGGAGGGCTTTTTTCATATCTATTTCAATGTCAAAAGCAAATGCCACTTGAAGTCTCATGTTTGGACATCTGAGCCTGGGTAAAGGAACCGGAGCACCTTGATTTTTTTCCAGAGTACTGAGCGTTTGTGGCTTCTGTTCAAGTTGATTGGAGCTGCAGCTGCTCTGCGCACGCAGAAATCAACCCAGCCTCGCAGAGCTGTGCCTCGCTGCTGTGGCAGGGGGGAGCGGGTGGCCCTGGGCTCTGGTCCGTGCTGCAGTGGCCTGGGGCCGTGTGTGGTCGGGGCAGAGCCCCAGGAGGTGCTCCCAGGGTGATGCTGTTGGCTGTGTGAGGAGCTCACCCGTGGCCTGGCTGGGTTATCCAAACCCAGCGTTCATTTGGAGTTTGGGATGAGGCAGGTGGCTTTGGACGCTTGGGTGTCAAAAGTGGTTCTATTTGCAGCTCATCAGAAGGGTTTGGGTGGGAAGGGACCTCAAAGCCCACCCAGTGCCACCCCGGCCATGGCAGGGACACCTCCCACTGTCCCAGGCTGCTCCCAGCCCCGTCCAGCCTGGCCTGGGGCACTGCCAGGGATCCAGGGGCAGCCACAGCTGCTCTGGGCACCCTGTGCCAGGGCCAGCTCAAACTGTGTGGTCAGGACAGTGTCCTGCTTACCCTGAGCCAGGATGAATTTGAGCTTTGCTATTCCCATCCTGGAATTTTTGCCTGTTAATAATCCCTGTGCCAGTTCATTCCTGATGTTGTTGTTCTCAGGAAAGCCCAGCTCCTTCAGTACAGCCAGAACTGACCTCAAACCCCCAACTGCTGTAATCAAAGAACTTTTATTTATTAACATCAGGAGGGAAGGCAGGGAGGCAGCCTCACCAAATCACAGCCAAAATCTGTAGCGCCCAAACTGTTCCCTGGAACAAACATTTCCTTTGGAGAAACCTCTGCAGGAGCTCTGAGGAAGCCCAGCCCCTCTCCAGTTCCCTCACACGCAGCTGCCCCGCAGTGCCCCTGCTCTGTAGGATGCACTAAAAAAGCAATTAGCACTTTTGAGGGATTTGCAAAATTTTCTTAGTCTCGTGCCTCTGGAGGCTCTGGCCAATAATGCTGCTGTGCACGGGGTTCTTTGATGCACTTTTCCCTCAGACTTTCCCAAGAACGAATGCAAGAGCCAAGGTTTCAGTGCAGTCAGTCCACCAAATTACAGCCCTGCTTCCTGAGAACTGCCCGACTCATTAAAAGCACCATCTCTTTTTAAAGCCTCGCTGTGTTCTCTCCCTGCTTCCCTCCCCTTCCTTCTCTTGCCTTACTGCCTCTGAGATCTGAGGGAAGGGCAGCAGGAGCTCTGGTGTCTGAGGAAGTCCTTCATTTAACTTCAGAACAGACAAATCTGGGCCTTAATTATCTTAATAATTCCCTCACATTTCCCAGATGCCCCTGGATCCCTGGCAGTGCCCAAGGCCAGGCTGGACGGGGCTTGGAGCAGCCTGGGACAGTGGAAGGTGTCCCTGCCATGGCAGGGGTGGCACTGGATGGGCTTTAAGGTCCTTTCCAACCTAAACCAGTCTGGGATTTCACTGCCAAACAGGGAAAAGCACTGGCAGTCCAGGATTTAGAAAACTACCCCAAAAATCCCAATGAAACAAAACCCAGTTGCTTGCAGGAATATTTATGGCTGGCACTGGTGACCCGTGGGCAGCAATTGCCACCTCCTGCACAGGGACAAAGGCCAGCGTGGCCTGGCAGCCCCAGGGTGGCACTGACACCTCCCTCCAGAGCCTCGGACCTGGATTTGCCACTTTATTCCTGCCGAGGGGGCAGCCCTGGATACTGAGGGAGATTCTGTGCCGGTGGCCGGGAGCAGAGCGTGTCTCTGAGAAGTGTAACGACTGAATCCAGAGATTTATCATCTTCCCGATTCTTGGTGAAATGTATTTGATTACACTTTATTAGTCTCCGATTTCTGAGTGTTCCCAGGCCCTGCAGTGAGCACAGAGCTGCATCCACAGTCCCATTTCCAGCTCTTCCCTGATTTCAGCCCCACGTTGCACATCAGCAGAGATAACATCGTGTTTGCAGTCGCTGTTTGATTTCCTCAGAAATCTCAACAGCCTCCCCAGCATGAAAAGTAAAGCACTTTCTTTTTATCGTTCTTCAGATTCGAGCAGGTCTCAAAGCAAAACCTGTGCAGTTTTGAGAGCTTCAGAAGGCCTTTCTCCGAGCAGAATGCTATTGATTAAACTCTTAACGACATCTTTTACTTAGGAAGGAGCCAAGAATCATAAACATCAAAGATAGCAAAGATATAATTTGGATGTCATTAGTGCTTAAGCTGCTTTTCTCTTCAGTAGGTGAATGTGCACAGGTGTATTAGCAGCTGGCTGTGAATGTAGGATTTTGCCTGTATCAACAAATGGGTGGAAATACCAGGTATTGAGAGCTGATGTGCAGATCTGTCCTCTGCTCATCCAAGCAGCTGTGTCAGGAATTGATCTCAGCCACAAGGAGCTCTCTCTTTCTCTGCTCTAACCAGCCAATCCATGGATGTCGTGTTGCTTGTGAAGGCAAATCCATGGGTGAAAAATCCTTCCCAGCTCAGCTCTCGATTCCGGTGTCGACAGTGAGTTGAGTCCAGGGGCTGCACGGTGGGGACTGAGCTGTCCGAGGCCAGGGGGCTGCCTGGGGTCCCCCAACGCGGATTTGGGGCTGCCTGGGGTCCCCCAACACGGATTTGGGGCTGCCTGGGGATCCCCACACAGACTTGGGGCTGCCTGGGGTCTCCCAGCCAGATTTGGGGCTGTCTGGGCACCACCAGGTTTAAATCCCTGCTCCTGCCCCAGAAGGTCAGGGACTGGCTTGGTGGTACTGGCCGTGGGCTTCAGAGTCTCTTGAAGGGATTTGTCTCCAGTCTCCTGGTTTAAGCAGGAAGCAGGCAATTACCCAGATTTCGAGCCTCCCTTCTCTGTGCTCCAGCAGGAATGCCACCTGTGGGAAGCAGTGACGTTACCCTGTGCTCCAGGAGCATCTCTGCTGGGTGATTGGTGTTGGATGTGGCTCGGTGCTCCCGCAGGAGACCCTGAAGGGTGTTTGTGTGGGACAGCTGAGGTTCACACGCGATGCAGCTCTCAGTCTGGGTGTGGAAAAAGGCAAATATCCTGCTTTTTGATAGGAGTGTGTGTTAGTGAAGCGCAGATGGCTCCCCGTTTGAAGCTGAACAGGTATGAGCTGGCTGGAGGTGTGTTTGCCGTGCTGCAGAGTTTCCTCGTGTGTGAATTACAGGGAAGAGCAGTGCTGGGGAATCAGCCGAGCAAAAGTGAGTGACAGCTCCAAATATGCAAAAAAAAAGTCATACAAGGAAAACCAAAGATTTCCAGGCAGGATCAGAAAAGTGCAAAATTTGAAATATTCAAGGCAAAGTGTATGACAATGACATGATGAGACAAAGAGTCACATTACTTTAACTAAGAGCCAGATTTAGAACAGCCTGGGAGAACATTTTCTGGGGAGCTGAGTCTGCCTAAGTGAGAAAAATGAATTATCCTCTCAATTTCTGCTCTTCATGATTCAGTGTATGGACTTGAAAATGGTTTTAGAACAAAGATCAGCCCTGTCATTCCATCAGTATGACTTACTGGAAGTGCTGGACGCTGGGGCTGGGCATGGAAAGGTTCCCAGGCTAAATTAATTAGGGGAAGAGCCTGGAGAGAACTGGCAGAAGGAGCTGCTGGCTGCGGTCAGCGGCGCTCGGGCGCAGGGGAAGGGTGCGGCTGTCAGGGGGTCTGTGACAGCTCTGGGCCTGGGCATCGCCTCTGGGTTGCATGCAGACAGGTTTGTGAGAGAAGGGTGCCCTGGCTGCGCGGAACGAGGGGCTGTGCTGGGGAACTGCAGCGCTGCCAGCAGGCGGGGAAGGTGGGGTGAGCGGGCAGGGGCGCTCGGGGGCAGTGTGGGAGTTCTGCTCCCTGTGGCACTGCCAGGCCGGGGGTTTGTGTCCAGGCTCAGGTCTGGGCGTGCCTTAGGAGCGGCCCCTCTGGGCTCTGGGGGCTCCCGGGGAGTTACTTGGGAATGGCTCTCACACACCTGAGTACCTCGGCATGGAAATCCAACCCAGTTCCTCTGCCACGAGGTCCGGGGGCACTTCCTCTCCTGCTCAGGGCACTGCTCCAGCTCTTGGAGCCGTGTGAGAGGTTTCTAATCCTGTTGTAGGAGAATGGGGAAAGTTTTCTTGGTGAGTCTTTAAACATCCTTATCAAGTGTAAATGTCTTGTTGCTTTGGCAGGTGATGTTTTCCTTGGAAAATTAATTCTCCTCTAAAAATGACAGACTCGCACTGAGAGAAGCCATTGGATTCTATCCATGCCTTCTCTCAGCTCCCAGCCCCAAACCCAGCTTGTTTAAAGGTCATCAGTTCAGGTTTTATTCATTGCTCATTTCCATATTGTTCAGATACTGTTCCATTCTCCTTTGCATTGATGCAAGCACTCGGGGATTCCTGTTTTCTCCCAAGATCAAACACGGAAATGCCCTGGCAGCAAACGGCACTTGGTCAGGAGGACACGGGAGAAGGAGCAAGACCGAAGTCTGAAACTGGGGTTGTTCATGTCCCCTTTGGTATTTCCCCAGAGCCCCAGTGGGGAGCCTCTGCTGTTCTGTGACTGATCCCTCTGTCCAGGGATCCAAGTCTGCAGGCTGGACGGGGCTTGGGGCAATCTGGGACAGTGGGAGGTGTCCCTGCCCATGGTGCAGGGGTGGGACTGGATGAGCTTTGAAGTCCCTTCCAGCCCAAACCCTTCCATGGTTCTGTGACCGTTCTGTGTGCCCCGGGACACTGGGAGGAGGATTCCAGCTCGGGAAATAACCTGAAGGTGTGATTGTTCTTGCTGTTTAATGACTTTTTCCTTTGATGTGTGATCAGTCCTGGTTTGACCATTGCAGGGGCACTGGGGATAAACCCAAATTACCCAAACAGGACTGTGGTGGGGGAGATGGGGGTGAGTGCTGCCGGGCTGCCTGGGGCTCTCAGGGTGGCTGTGAATGTCTTGTCACACCATTCATAAAAATGTTTCTTAAGAAAATGAGGAATGGGGAAATTGCTGCAAATAGTGGTGCTTCTCTCCTGCTTTCCTGTGCATGGAGAAGAGCTGTGCCGTGAGGTGGGACGGAGTTACTCAGCACTGGACAAAGCCCAAGGCTGCTTCTGGAGATGTGTAATCCTCCCCAGAGACACCAGTGTGTTGAGAGAGCACATTGCAGTGAAACTTGATTACAGACAGCAGCTCAGGATTTCTGATAAAATCATTAATCTAATTTTTGTCTAATTTTGCTATTCTTCTTTCACCATTATAACCATCCCACATTACTTTCAGGCTGGTGTTGAGGCTGTGGAGGCTGATTAAATTGCAAAGCAGACTTTTAAATGAGAGGATCCATATCTAGCTACACTCATTATCAGCTCCAAGAAATTAAATCTACCCTCAATGATTTAGTCTAAGCCACGTCAGATGGGCATTGGGAGGACAAAGGGCACGGTGGCCGTGCAGCTGCAGATGAAGGGGAGCCAGACAAAGCCCAGGCCTGCCAGCACAGCCCCAGCTCTCCCTGCAGCACCTCCAGCTTTGCCGGGGAGCCTGTGCCTGTGAATCCTCGTGTTGATGTTGTGCAAGAAAGTTTCTCCGGGAACAGAAAGCGTTATTTTCCTGTGAGCTTTTCTTGCTGCCGGTTACATAAGGTGCTCTAACACTTACGTTAGCTGTACAGATTGCTGTTCCCCTCTGCAGGTTGGTGTAGGCATGATTCCCTCAAGGATGGGACTAAAAAAAGCTCTGGCAGCTCACCTTTGCTCTGGCTGAGCCCACCGGAGGAGCCCCTGGATGGGCTGGGGTGCAAAGGCAGCAGTGGCACAGCCCTGCCCTGGCTCTGCCTCAGTGTGCTGGGTGCTCTCAGGAGGGCAGAGCTCTGTGTAAATAGATTTGTTTATAGTGCTGTGTATGTGTTTATAGCAATGGGTATCCTAAACACCAGCCCCTGAACAGCCTGCTCTGGTGGAGGGGTCCCTGTCCGCAGCAGGGGGTGGAACTGGATGATCTTAAGGTCCCTTCCAGCCCAAACCATTCCGTGATGGCCAGCCTGATCCCTGCTCATCTACGTTCCCTAAACCTCATGGATTAATGGCATTACTGTACCTGGGTTCTGCCCCAGCAGGGGTGCAGGGACCAGGGTCATTGTCCCTGCAGGTGCTAGGGGGTGGCAGGGAGGGACAGGCAGGTGCTGTGCCATCCTGTGCCACGTCCGGCCCGTGTCACATTTGCCCTTTGGAAGGAGGATGGCAGAGGAGAGGAGTGGTCACTGCTGTGATCCTGCACTTGCATTTGTGAACGCCCCAAACACAACGCTCTTCTGTGGGGATAATCAGCATCGTTGAAAGTTGGAAAAGCCCATCCAGCAATTAACCCGTGTCCCCAAGTGCCACATCCCCCTGTGGCTGTAAAATCCCTGCAGGGAAGGGGACTCCCCTGCCCTGGGCAGCCCAGGGAGGAGCTGTGTGTTGTTCTGCTGCCATGACCCATTTATTGGCATCGGGATGTCCTTAGGAAGGAGCTGCTGCGTCAGGACGTGTGTGACAGCAGGGATGTGCTGTTGCTTTGTCAGAGCCCCGTGGCCCCGCTCGTGTGCTGCCCACCCCGCTGGCTCAGCCTGGGCCTGGCAGGCTGCCGGGAACAGATCTTGCCCTCATGTTTAAAATAATCATTTAAAATGGGTTTTTTTTTTAAAAAAAGGGCAACTCCCCCGACTTCTGCTTGGTTCTGTGTAAAATGACGAGGTGGGTGCTGTTCAGAACGTCCCTGGGCCTGCTCCAGGCCCCGGGGACAGACGTGTGGTCACACATCCAGGCTGGGCAGGGACGGAGCCCCGGCTGCAGCTGTGGCGGGGCTCGGTCCAAGCGTGGGTTCTGTGCAATATCCCGAGGCTGACTGAGGTCACAAGTTGTCAGTGAAGTTTTTCACTGCAGTGTTTGAACTTCCTTGAGGACAGCATGAGAGTGAAGTACGTTTGCTGCTGGTTTAGGCTTCTGAACGTTGTCGGGTGAGGGCCCTGAGATGTCCTGGCAGAGGCTGTGCTGTTACCTGGACACTGCACACGAGCTGTGCTCGGAGCCAGCCTCGCTGTGCAGCTCCCTGCCCTGTCGGATGCTGCAGCCCAGGATCCGCCCAGATGGCCGCTTAACTAACAGTTTATTTTGGGATTTAAGTTTCAGCTAGCCCTAATTCACACCTTTATAAAAAGTACATCAGTTTCCCTCCAAGTTCATTTTTCAGGCAAAAATGACGTGAATGTGGATCTTCATCTTATGTCAGTGTGTGTGATGGGGAAAGTTCAACTTTGCTCTGGCTGGTCTGGAATTTTAAATGAGCCTGATGGAAAACTCGAGGCAGGAGATTTATAGGCTTTTTACAGGAAAGAAAAGATGGGACTTGTTCTGAAAAGTTTTCATATTCTTAGGCTGATCCAGTCAGGGAAAGTCACATCGCCTCCGGTGCCCGGTTTGTCACGATGGGCTCTGGTTCTGGAGCAGAGATCCAGATCAGCTGCACTGGCTGAGCCCAGAATTCACATTCATTTCATTGTTGGTTGGGTTTATTAACCTCCAGTTTCTGAGTCAAAGAAAAAGACAAGAAGTTGCTTTCTGGCACAAGAACTTTCAGACTCATAGTTTAATTGTGCTCTGGGTTTGTGAAGTCTTCAGAAAAGCCTTTCAAGGGCAATCCTGAATTCTCTCCTTGCATGAGTGATCCACAAGACAAGCTCCTTTCCAGTTCCTTGCTTTTCTGGCTTTTTCTTTTCATGAGATTTATGGAGATTTTGATTTAGAGGAAAAAGAAGGGTAGAGAGTGGCTTGGCACACGTACAGTCCCTGCTGGACAAAGACAACTCTGCCGTAAAAACATCCAATTATGATTTGAATAAAGAAAAGGTAATTACAACCACATGATTCTAAAACTTTATTTTCACATATGTCTGAGGGAGGAATCGGGGTGGGCTCTGTTTCCAGAGCCGTGCCCCAGGCAGGACATGCTCTGTGCTTGCTGGCTGTGGCGTTTTTCATGCCAACAGATCAAATACAAAAATTAGGCTGTAATTACCTTCATCATCATCATCATCTTGAGCTCCCGTAATGTTTCCCATCACAAGGGCCTGTTTTCCTCCAAAACAGGGGCAAAAGCCTCCCCTCCCTGCTGCACCCTCCTGCCCTCAGCACTGCCGTGGGGCCACGCTGCTGCTGGAAGCAGCTGCTTGAGCAGGCAGCTGCATTTGGGGAAAAAACATTGGCGTTTGCTAGGTGCAGGTGTACCTGAGGCGTGTGTGTGGCTGGGGGTTCAAGGAACTTTGATGTGCTGGGAAGAGACCTCTGGGCACAGACTTTTATACCAGTGTTTGAAATCCAAAATGCAAACCATTCAGCTCTTACCTGTGTTCCTTAACATGTAATTGTTAGTTATTCTATACATATATAGATGTATAACTTCATAGCTTTACATAATCTTCTTCTGGCTGGTGTTAATTGAATTAGTCATGCTTTTGGAGTGCTAAAAAGATTTGCCTATGGGAATTTCTCTTCAGTTGTGAGTCAACAGTCAATTCTCAGGATTTTGTTTTAGTCAGTGATTCTTTATTAGAATAAACAAGATTACTGGCGGGGGAAATGTTTTCTCTGTTGGTATTAAAAGGAAGGGTGGGGAGTGCCAAGGTGAGGGAACGGAGATGAGCAGGGATGGATTAAATTTGCAGCACAGTGATGGGGTACACGTTCCTTGGGGCAGCAGGGCCTTTTGCCATGTTTGTTTCTGGATGGTTTTATCCCCTTTGGCTGCTCTCCTCCCAGGCAGCAGCACTGGGTGATGGCAGGTGACACTTTTCTCCTGTTCTCCCCATTCTCTGACTCTGCTCACCTGTGCTTTGGTGTCTGGTGCCATTTTTGCTCCCCCAGTGACGGAATGATTTATACAGCCTCAGGACTTGCAGCAGGTCGGGATAGATGCAGAACAGCAGGTTTTAAGCTCTTCAGTAATTTCTTTATTGAGATTCATTTTGCTGTTGGGTTTTACATCTCCAGTTGCATGGCCAGTTTTTAGGGTTTGGTTTGCTCGAGAACATTCTTGTCCTTAATACCTACATAAACATAAGCTTCAAAATGTCCATGGACTTGTGAGCTGAGTGCCAGTAACTGGGACAGAGCAGAGTGCTGGGAGCCAGGAGGGAGCTGGGGGCTGGGAGCTGGGGCTGGGGGCCGGGGCCGGGGTTGGGAGCCGGGGCCGGGGCTGGGGCTGGGGGAGGATGCTGCAAAATGCAGCCCTGGAAATGCCTGATTGGCCAAGAGTGCTCTGGAACTGCCAGCGGGGCTGCGTGTGCAGCTTTTGTACCTTCTTAAATGAGATGTGATTCGGCCAAATAACCCAAGGGGGGTTTATTTATGACCGGCTGGTTTCAGGCCTGGGCCTGGAGAGCGGCTGTGTGCAGGTGAGGCTGCTGTTGAATCCCAGGGAAAGGAAAGTGAGACAGCCAGAAAGGAAAACAAGAGGTCTGTCATGTGGCAGGGTTAATTCAGGACAATTAAAGGGTAACAGAATAATAGGAAAAAGGCTTGAAATTACTTTGAAGCATCTGCCATCCTATCTCCCCGTGTTGGGTTCTTCTGCTGAATTGATGAACATTGACAGGGAGAGAGGGAGAGGTTCCATCTCCTCCTCCCCGGGGCCAGAGCTGGCTGACCCTGGAGACTGAGGTTCCCCGGTGCCTTCTGAGTGTAGAGCAGGGAGATTTGTGCCATGCTATGAAATAATCAGACTCTTTTGCATTGCTGGGCCCTTCTGCTGGAAAAAGAACGGGTCTGTGAGTTTGCCTGGCGAATTGGACAAGTCTGGGACATTTGTTCCAGTTTGATTTTTATAGCTCTGGAGGGACACGATAACCAAGCAAACCATAGACATTTCCATTTATGTTCTCCAAAAATAGTGGAAGGCAGCGTGTGCTGCTGTACTAGAAGGATTATGTAGGTCAGCCTGGTTCTGGACCTGTTATTAAAAGTGACATTGCCAAAGAAAAATCAACAGAAAATACAAGAAGCTTTGAGTTAGAATATCACAGGGCCCCACTCGGTGTTTCATCCCAAAGGATTCCTGAGGCACTGCTCAGCTTTCCTCACCTCTCCTCCAGACTCTCTGCCAAATGATGGTGGTAAAAATCCCAATTGCCATTCCCGCGAAACAAATAGATGTGTAAAAGTAGCATAAAAATGGATAACTGCCATAATGCCGATAATTTACGGGAAATTCAGGGTGATTTTTGTAAATTATCTTTCATTTTCCTCCATGGTTGGGCTTGGAAGACCTCTGCAGCCTTTGGAAAATGTTCTGGCTTTTCTGAAACCAGTCAGGAAATTGGAGGCATGATTGAGCTGTGGGAGGCCCTGGTCCCCTCACAGCAGGGCCAGGCTGGGATCCGCAGTGCCGGGAGAGGGGGTGAGGGCAGGGCAGCTTCACCGGGAAAGGACGGAGCAGCTCCTCTCCGTGTGAGACACGCTCACTGGGGACAGGCGTTGCTTGAAGGAAAAGCAGCTAAGAACGCGATTGAAGCAATACGGGAACTGTCAGAAATCCCTGGATTTTTCAGCGTAGCACGTTCTGAACCCCGTGAGTGCTGGCATCCCACGCTGCCCCTGGGCTTTCTGCAGAGCCTGCTCCTGGAGAGGAAAACTGCTCTGTCCTGTCCTGGGAATGCTGGGATTTGGGGTTTGGGGAGCTCTCAGCTGGTGCTGCCTCGGGTGGATTTGGAGACAGGAATAACACGTGTCTGGAACTGAATTCCAAATGCAAATACCAAGGGTATTTAACGCAGTCAGAGAAAGTTCTACCCTTCTGGGGAGCAAACTGCTGCTGTCGGTTCCCATTCCTTGCTAATGCCAGGTGTGGGCTTCTGGAAAGGCACAGCCAGAGCCTCCTTGATATTTGTCATTTCAGACCATTTCTGGATGATTTGCTGTTGTTCGGGGTTTTTTCCAACGTGACAGATGCTCCAGCTGCAATCGGGCACCACTTCCAGAAGGCAGGAATGTAGATCTTTAATGAAGCAACAGAAAAGCTTGATTTCTGTTGGGCATGATCAGATTCTTTTCCTTCTGGGGAATGTGGTGTTGGGACAACTACAGTAAAGTCCCAATAAACAGCTTTTGTGTTAATGAATAGATTAAATCCATTTGGATTTACCACATTTGAGAGCTGCCTGTGGCCTCATCATCCTTTGTCCTGATTATTGTGTCTTACGTTTTATTTGGATTTTGGAAAAGCAGTTCTTGGAGCAGATGAAAACTTCCATCGAGTGGCAGTTTTTGAGATGCCATCTGTTCCGTGTGCCATAAACGTGGCTCTGCGTTACCTGTTCAGGCCTGGCTGTCCTTGCTGCCTGCAGGGCTTGGAAACTCTCTCTCTCAAGGACTACAGCATTCATTTACAGGCTCCTAATTCTGAACTTTTAAAAGTTTTACCCTGTGTCATCATGATGCAGCAGGACTTTAGGGAGAGGTTTGTAACGAGCCCCAGGTTCCTGTGGAGCGGTGTAAACCTTTTATTGGTGTAAGCCTTCTATAGGTGTAAACCTTTTATGTGCCTGCTGGGGCCGTAAAGCTCCAGTGCTGATGCTGCCGCTCCGTGAGCCGGGGGTGGTCCCGGCGTCCTGTGGGTGCCGAGGGCATGAGGTGACTCCTGGAGTGCACCCAGGATGCAAAATCCAGCTAACTGACTTTGCAGGGTGACTGGTAGTTATAATTTATAGTGAGTGTCATGGCTGCCTGAACGTTTGCAGTTTGCAGCCTGAAGGGGCCTGAGCAGGGTGACGGGGGTGACAGAGCCTCTGTGGCCTGGGAGTGCTCCTGGCACCGTCCCCTCAGGGAGCAGCCCGGGACCCTCACCTGCCTCCGCTGACCCCAGCTGCAAACACTGCACTGACCAGAGCTGCATCCCTGGAATCTCGGAAATCTTCCCAAAATTCTCTCTTAGCGGATACAGTTTCTGTCAAGGCAGCTCACTAACTGTGCCTGAAGAAGTGAAGGGAGAAGGGATTGACCATGGCCTTGCTTAGGAACGTTTTCTTCTCTTGCTCTCCGTGTCTGACAGACTTCTCCACCAGCTGGCTGGTGTGAAGGTGCCTCTTTGAAACCTGAGCTTGTGTAGAACCACAGAGTCATTGGGGTGGGAGAAGAGCTTCAGGATGATCAAGCCCAGCCTTAGACCGAGCACTGCCCTGCCACCAGACCACATCATATGTGATCTCCCTGTGATGCTGCTCTGTGATCTCAGCTCCCACCCCCGGCTGATGGCCCCAGGGCTGGCTTTGAGGACGAGTTTGAGGAGTCAGGAAGTTTCCAGCTGTAATTCAGTCATTTATAAGGGGATCACGAGGAGCACAGCTGGTGTCCCGAGCTCCCCAGGGAGCAGCAGCCTCTGCTCTGGGTCAGCACCAGCTCCAGGTGCCACAGAGGGATGGGACCATCCAGCCCCCCTCCCCCTGCCCCACTGCAGAGATTTAATTATTGTTACACACATCCACAGCTTAATGAGCCTAATTCTGGGCACTTCCTCTTCCTTTCTCCATAATGTGGTTTTTTTCCAGATTCATCTCTCCTGATTTCATGTTGTTCATCCTCATTTACCACGGAAACAGGAGATCCCTGAATTATATTTCCAGCACATCTTCTGTCCAGACAGGGTTTGAACTGGCTGCACCAACCACTACTTTTAAGATGATTGGAGAACCTCGATACAAAATTATGGGTATTTTGCTATTTAAGTTTGAGTCCTGTTTCTGTCAAATAAAGGGAGAAAAAGCCAGAGAGAAAATTTGTCTGCAGAAAATACACTGCAGCCAATATGAAATTCTCCCATGAAATAAGGAGGCACAAGTGGCCATCTGCAGTAAAATCTCCGGGAATTTAACCCATCAAAGCATTCCAGGAGCACGGGGCTGACTCCTGGGAGCCGTTTCCAGCTGTTAGCAGGAGGGTAATTTCACTTTAGCTCCTATTCCAGCTGGCAGGCAAAAATCCAGATACAGCCACTAGAATTTGGAAGTTACTGCCACTGAATTCAACCTTTTCACCTTTGACAATCTCATGATAAAATGAAAGTGATTCAGGACTACTCAGGCACTGAGCTGGTCTGGAGCCTGAGCGCTGCAGTGGGTGGGGATTTTGCTTTTTACTTATTCTAATGAATTTATCATTTTTTTAAAAAAGCTTTTACTTTTTTTCCAAGGAAATTATTTCTGCTGGGTGCAGGAATGTGGCAAACAATGTGTAGCAGCGTGTTCTGACTTGACAGCAAGGAGCAGCCCCTGGCAGGATGAGTTACCCTTCCTTCCTTGCATTTCCCCAGGAACAGGAGTGACTCTGGAGCGCTGAGCTCTCCCTTGTGCACCCAGCTTTGCTTTCACCCAGCAGCCGACTGCAGGTGATTCCTGGAGCACTTCCAGAAGCTCCTCCTGGGGTAGAGCAGAGAGCACAGGGTGGTGGCAGGGGTTCCACGCAGCTCCTCCCGAAGATTTGCGGGATTCGGGGATGGTTTTGTTGGACATCCATCCCAGGGAGCTCAGGAGCTGCTTTCTGGAGCTGCTTAGACTGGGCAGGCAGCAGAGAGCTCTGTGTCAGGGCTCCTTTGTGTGCAGGTGCAGCTCAGTGAGGGGAGCACAGGGGGTGGCCCTGGGTGGTGTTACTTGGGAATTTCGTTTCCCAAATCGCTGCTCCCCCAGCAGAGCCAGGCCCTGGGCAGCCCCAGGGAGCCCAGGGCTCCTTAAAGCATGAAGGGGATGGAGAGAGCCACGTTCTGCTGCAGTCTGCAGCAGCACTCCACTGCATCCAGCTCGATCCTGGGAAAATCCTTTGGGCATTACTCTTGGAGAAGGCAGATCTCGTTTGCCGAGGATTGGGAGTTGGTGGGAGGAATGGTATAAAAAGCAGCAAATGAAGCAGGAGATCCTAATGAGATATAATCTGTGTCAAGAAGTATTGATCAGGACGTGGTTTTGCCTGGCCAACTGTAGAGTTATAGCCTTGGGCAAGTCTTG
This sequence comes from Gymnorhina tibicen, assembly GCA_013399875.1. Taxonomy (NCBI): domain Eukaryota; kingdom Metazoa; phylum Chordata; class Aves; order Passeriformes; family Artamidae; genus Gymnorhina; species Gymnorhina tibicen. The sequence continues at coordinate 350,165 of VXAZ01009688.1, forward strand.
CTTGTGCATTTGTTGCTCTCTCCCTTAGTTTCTCTTTTTTCCTCTCTTAGTTTAGCTTTTCCTGTCTAGTTTCGTTTTTCCTCTCTGGTTTAGATTTTTTCTCTAGTTATTTTTGCCTCTCTGGTTTAGTTTTTCCTCTCAAGTTTAGTTTCTTCCCCTACCCAGTTTTAGCAGAAATTTCAAGCTGTTCTGAGTGTCTGCTTGAAAAGCCAATGTATCAGTGAATCAATCTGCTGGTTTGAAGCAGACGCTGCATCCCCTGCTTTGGAACTCTGGTTACATGAGTGAATCTCAGACCCATCCAGCTGATTTAGGGAATTTGTTGAGCCCACAGAGCAGTGTGAGGGGTTTGCTCAGGGCAGGTGCAACCAGGCACATTTCAGCATCCCTGGGGACCTGCAGGCAGCGGGATCTGGGGCTGTGCTAAAAGAGATGTTCTCGTTTTGTTCCTCCCACTTCTCAATTCATCCTTGGCTTTGTTCCTGCATCTTCTCTTTGGGCTTGTGCCAAAACAGTCCCTGACATCTGTGAGGCCTCAGCCCCGAGTGCCCCATGCCCCAGGGTTCTGTTCCCTTTCTCCCCAGTAAATGTTTGCCCCACATTTATTTATTTGCTGTGGAAAGGAGATTTTCCATGGGCTGAAGTTCTGTACTTGCTCTGGAATGCGTTCTGCGAGGAGATGATGTAACCTGCACTGTCTCTGCACCTGTCTGTAGACATTTCATGTGCAAGTGCAGCTCTCTGCTCTGTTTTAGGTGTTAGTGATGCCTTCAGCTGTGGCAGGGGAAACACAGAACAGTGAACTCCGTACTTTGGTAGGTAAAAAGTGTTTCCATTTCTCTTTCAACCATTGGTGAAATGCTTTTATTTCTTTTTAAAGAAGAATTCCTTCATTTTCACACGCTGTAACTCGGATTGCAGCAAACTGTGCATCTCTAAGTTGGTGTGTTGGCTGGCTGCTCAATTAGTAGGAATGTTCCATGCTAGTAATTAACAAGGATCTACCAAAAAAAGAGATGTCTCCTTGGCAGTGTAACTTTTCTAGAGAAAAATAAAAAATATTGCACAGAAGGCTGAGGGAGCTGCTCCAGATTTGCTTCCAAGATCTGTAAATCAGGCAGAGGATTTACATGTTCTGCTGTTTCAGCTGGAATTCGCCTCCTCCATCAGATTATTTTAGCATTTTGTGGATAGTACTAATTAAAATTTATCATCAAAGTAACTTTAGATTTAATAGGACTCTTTTCCCAGCGTAGCAGGACTCAAGTTTGCATTTTAAATCTTTACTGAGACGCTAGGAGGGAGCAGGGCTCCTCCACAGCTTTGTATCTTTAAAATGTAGAGGAACGGGATTTGTATCTTTGAAAACGTAGAGGAATGGGATTTGTATCTTTGAAAATGTAGAGGAACGGGATTTGTATCTTTGAGAAGTAGAGGAACGGGATTTGTATCTTTGAAAATGTAGAGGACCGTGCGGTCCTTTGGGAGTTCCGGGCGTGCTGGAAACGGTTCTGCACCAGTGCAGGTGTGGGGCAGCCCCGGTGTCACCCAGTGCCTCCCCACACATCCCCTGGTGGGGTTTGGGACAGCCCCGGGGCTCAGCCTGGATTTGGGGCAGTTGGGAGTTCCCATCCCAGTGGCACTGCACTGGAAACGAGCAGCTCGGCGGCTCTGCGATGTTTTCCAGGGATTTTAACGAGCGCCCGGGGTTCGGTGGGGCGGCTGCCGCTGGGAGGTTTTGTGTTGTCCGTTGTGTGTCCCAAGGACTCTCCAGGGGAGAGAAACCAACAGCTTGGTGGGGTTTTTCAGCATTTTCTGTGTTCCCAGAATGGAGGAATTTGGGGACCTTTTCTTCCCCTGTGCCTTCCCCCTCCCACCTGGGAGAGCTCCTTCCCTGCTCCCTGGCTTTGGGAAGGGGCATTTTCCCGGATCCTGATCTGACGCTTGCCTACTGCTGCCTTCCTTCAGTGCTTGTTTATCCTCAGCCTTGCTTCTCCCCAGGTTTCACTTCACATCCCATCTCCACACAATCATCACCTGGCCTCGAACTTCCCAGTTTCCAGCAGCAGCTCCTTCATTAATATTTGAAGCGTCTGATTCCTGCTTGTTATCAGCAATATCCCGGGAGATGGCAAGAGAGACTGTGTGGGAGGGCGCTTTAAAAGCTTATCTTTAAAGCCATGATGTTTTGTGATTTAAAAATTAAATATGGATTAACAAATGGAGAACTGACACTGTCTGGGGAATCAAGATTGGAGAGAGGGAAAAGAGCATGACTCAACAAATTGCTTTATCACCACAAAGTGAAGCTATCGGGGCGGATGTGCAGGGACTGCTCCAAAGCTTTGACAGTCAGCTCTTGCCTCAGCAGCTGTGCAGTCAACTTAATTAAAAACATTTATTTCCCCGAAATAAGAAGTTTGCAGAACAAATGAAAGCAAGTGGATTAAACAAGGCTCGCTGGAATTTTGTGGATATTCTTCTTTTATCCTTTATTTTTATGCAGGGAACATTGCTTTGCTCTGAGAGAGGCATCCAGAAGGGCAAAAGTCAACTTCATGACTTGTAAATAGAGGTGCTTTTTCAGGAGAGTTCCCCTGTGGATGCAGGGTCTGTTCCATGCCCGGAGCGTGCTGGACACGGCTCTGTGGGGTGAAACAGGGACATGTCCAGGGCAGGGAACGGAGCTGGGAAGGGGCTGGAGCCCCAGGAGCGGCTGAGGGAGCTGGGAAAGGGGCTCAGCCTGGAGAAAAGGAGGCTCAGGGGGGCCCTTGTGGCTCTGCACAAGTCCCTGACAGGAGGGGGCAGCCAGGGGGGTCGGGCTCTGCTCCCAGGGAACAGGGACAGGAGGAGAGGGAACGGCCTCAGGCTGGGCCAGGGGAGGCTCAGGTTGGGTATTGGGGAAAATTCCTCATGGAAGGGGCTGTCCAGCGGTGGAGTCCCCATCCCTGGAGGGATTTAAAAGCCGTGTGGATGTGGCACTTGGGGACATGGGTCAGTGGTGGCTTTGGCAGGGCTGGGGGAACGGTTGGATCCTGATCTTAGAGGGCTTTTCCATCCTAAACCATTCCGTGGTTCTGTGAGTTGACAGAGCTCCCAAGCAGCCATGGTTTGCCAGAGCTCTGTGGGTGTCCCAACCCCAGATCCGAGCCCTGGAATGAACTGCTCTGTGTGTGAGCTCTGAGAAAGAGAATTTTACATCAAAAATCCCACGTTTTCTGTTAAAACAGAGGTGGTAGCAAAGCAGCTCCTCCGCAGTGCAAGTTCCCTGACATGGAATGCCAGAGAGGAATTTAATCAGTGGTGGTTGAGTCTCTTCACTCACTGTTTTGGAATCAATCTAATCGAGTTCTTTCAATATGCTGTAATATTGGGAGAAATGATTAATGCAAACCTTGGAGTCTGAGACCAAGCTTTGAAATTAATTTCAAATATTAGAAGTGTTAATCAAAGTGTTAATTTCCCCCACTTACGTTACAGTTGTTCTGGTAAAGTGAAGATAACTTTGGTCATCTTTTCCGACCACAAAATGAATTAAAGATAAAGGAAGTGGATGTCTTATGTGAAATAACAGTTAACATCTGTTTTCTTAGAAGTTACATTGATTTAATTACTTTTCATTTATGTAATACTCAGAACATCATTTAAATTCCTCCATACAAGTCAGACTCTTTTCAAGAAGAAATGTGTTGGCCCTTATCGCTCATTCCAGACTGAAAGAGCTGCAGCTTCCAAGGCCAGTCCCAGTGGGACGGGGCCCTCGGAGCAGCAGAGTCTGGCAGGGAGCTTTCAGAGGGGGAGCCCCATGGTGCAGCCCAGGGATTTACAGAGCAGGCAGAACCTGTTCTGCATCGCCATCAGCTCCGGAGGGGAGCTCTTGATCTCCTCAATTCCCATGGGATGTGATAAATGCCGTGGGATAGTGGCTGCCCAGCGGGGCAGCTGCAGGTGCGTGTCAGGGGGTGGAGCGGGGACCGTGGGAAACTTGATCTGCAAATAATAGGAGGAAATTTAAGTAAGTTTATACCGATGTGAGGAGTGCCCCACAGTAAGGGAAAGGGGCACATTCAGCATATTAATTATTCCTTATCCTTTTTTTGGCGTCTCTCTTTGGTCTTCTGAATCCCAGATTTCCTGGTGCTGCCTTGCCTTATCAAGGTTCTGCAAAAAAAGTAGTGATAAAGCTTTTTTGTTGCATAAAAATTGTTTAAATATTGATTGATTGATTGATTGATTGATTGATTGATTGGAGGCTGTGAGCTCATTTCTGATCCATTAATATTTTGACTCTCCAAAGTTCTTGCTGTAAAGTGAATTTCCTTGGGTTTATTCTTGGTGTAGCACAGTGCAGCTGCTCCTATGCTGTCACAGGTCTGCATGCCCAGTTCATAAACTCAGGACTGCAGCATCAAGGAAAATGGAGGCTTTAAAGATTGATGATGTTTTTGGAAGCTTTTAGGGCTGTGTGGGCTTTCCTGGAGGGATGATTCCTGCAGCAATCTCTGTTCAGTTAAACACTTTGGGCACTCCGAATATTGGCAAATATTTCATAGGTCTCTCAAGCCCAGCATCAAATTAAGAGAATCACTCTGTTTTTAATGGGCTGTTCATTGAAAAGCCTCTTTGGAAAGCAGTCAATGGAGAGCTTTGTGCCGAGATCACTCAGGAATAGCCATATTCCATCTCTTTTCCAGAGTTCCTGGGAGAAGTGAACACACATGGCCAGGGAGTGGGGCTGGAAGAGACCTTAAAGCCCGTCCAGCTCCCCCCTGCTCAAGTCCGGGACACTTGCACCGGACCAGGCTGCTCCAAGCCCTGTCCCGCCCGGCCTGGGCTGTGACTGAGTGTCCCTGGCCGAGGTCCCTCTCTGAGCCCCTGTCCCCAGAGTCCCCAGCTGAGCGTTGGTGTCTGACTGGGATCTACCATGGTCATTTTCCATGAGATAAGGCACTGCTGGGATGAATCCTGGACTGCCTTCCCAGAGCTTGCTCCTAACTCCTGTGCCTTTTACAACCTGCTGTGGCAGAGCTCCATTAAATCGAGTGGCTCCTGCCCAGTGCAGGGGCTGGGCTTTGCCAGGCTGCAGGAGTGGTTTTATTGAACTATATTGCAATTTTAGTACTCATTTGAGAGAGGGTCATTAAGGCTCAGTCGAGTACATTAAGAACATTACTCCAGTGTGAAGGAGATGGGGATTATGAGAATGACAAGAAAAGACCAAGGAATTATAGAGTTCTGTTTCTATTTTCCATTTCCCTGTCCAAGGGCTGGGGGCAGAACCTGTTTAAATAATTCCCAGCTTTGCTGAATGTGCCCATTTTGAGTCCCAGAAGAACAGTGGTCACTGTACGAGCTCCCAGCAATGAGCTTGGGCGTGAATCTGGAGAGAAAATGTGCTGCAGCAAGGCAGGGCTGATCTGAAACCCAGGTGGGACCTAACAAAAAACTGGTTTGGTACCTCAGTCATCCCAGCTGGCACCTGCAGATGTGACCCAGGGGCTGCTCGGAGGGATGGGGACGAGTGCGTGTCTGGTTATAGAAGTTTACTCTGGGCTTCAACTGCTCAACCCTATTTTGACCCTTACTTTGTGGGCATCGTGCCATGCCCCTGATCTGTTGCAGAGTTTTTGTAAGCCTGGCACTGGGCTCATGAAAGAATTTTGTCATGCTGTAAATGCTGGTCTCTTCCTGGGTGGAAAAACCATGAAACATGTTTCCTTCCAAAATTCTATATCAAAGATCGCTTCTCCTCCCTCCCTTCCCACTGAGATGTCTCGTGGTGTCCTCGCTGCTCTCTGCATTTGTCACTCTTTGAGGAAGTGACAGGTCTTTGCCTGCCCTAACAGCCACGGAGCAGCCGCGGCAGTGCCATTACCCGGGAGCAGGCTGGAATGCCCTGTTACTGCCCCGAGAAAGAACGGATCGGGAACGTGGGAACGCTCTGAACCCGAGTTAGAAAAGCTTCATTGTTAGAGATCATTTCGTGCTTGCAGTTTATAATGATTCATTATCCAGAGGTGGCACCGTTATTGCCGGGGGGAAATATCCCTGCAGGAACAGCCTGGCCCTGAGCAGCTCCCGAAATTACAGAGCGGAGCTCCCGAGGCAGCTCGCACCAACAGAGCCGGATCTGGATCCGTGTGCGGAGGAGGCAGGGAATTGCTTCCTGCGAGGAGCCAGAGCAGCTCGAGGGCTGGGAGCTGCGGGGTGAGCCTGGCTGCCCCTGCCATGGGGGGCAGGGCTGGGGGTGACATGGAGTGACCCGCAGGGCTCCGGGGAGGAGACAGGGCTGGGGCCGAGCCACAGCTGGAGAGACTCAGCACTGACTGAGGGTGCCTGGAGCGTGTCCGGGGAAGGGAACGGAGCTGGGAAGGGGCGGGAGCCCCAGGAGCAGCTGAGGGAGGGGGGAAAGGGGCTCAGCCTGGAGAAAAGGAGGCTCAGGGGGGCCCTTGTGGCTCTGCACAAGTCCCTGACAGGAGGGGGCAGCCGGGGGGGTCGGGCTCTGCTCCCAGGGAACAGGGACAGGAGGAGAGGGAACGGCCTCAGGCTGGGCCAGGGGAGGCTCAGGGTGGGCATCAGCAGGAATTTCTTCCATGAAAGGGCTGTCCAGCCCTGGCACAGTCCCCATCCCTGGAGGGATTTCAAAGCCGTGTGGATGTGGCACTTGGGGACATGGGTCAATGGTGGCCTTGACAGGGCTGGGGTAAGGGTCGAACTCGATGATCTTAAGGATCTTTTCCAGCAATTCTGTGATTCTTCCTTTATCACAGCACTTATTCACAGAAGAGCAGGGAATGTTTTCCCAGTTTGTTTGTTTCTTTGTTGATTCCCTGGAATCCAGCCTGTTTCACACGGTACTCATTTCATTTCAGGACCAGCCTCGCTGGGGTTCCCCCGGCTGGGATGGGGCACCAGGTGCCACAGGTGGTGCTCCGGGAAGCCTGTTTGTCACCTCGGTGCTGCCTTCAGCTGGGGCTCCTCCATGGTGTTCCAAGGGCGTCAGCAGGGGCTGCTTCCCGTGCTTCTCCTCCCGAATTTCAGCTTATCGCCAGTTCCGAGGGTTTCTGCAGCAGCTGCGGGCCCGGCTCGCTCAGCTGGTGTTGTGTTGGAGCCCGGTGCTGCCGGAGGTTTGCCGTAAGCGGGGTATTTCGGGTGCTTTGTTTCTGTCTCTCCCCCAGCCGGAGCTCGCACCGCCCACGGCTGTTCCCGAACCAAATGTGTCTCCGGGAGCGTTCCGACACCACCTGGGAGGGCTCTGCCCGGGCTGCTTTGGCTCGGGAGGCTGCGGAGCTGTGCTCAGGCTCGGAGCCGGCCCTGCGAGGCCAGGCCTGAGGCGGGGTGCGGCCCGCGGGGCCGGTGCTGGTTCCAGCTGGGCCTCGGAGGCCTGCTCCAGCCTCGGCATGAGGCTGAGGTGTGGTGGTTCCCAGCGGGGCCGCGGAGGCCTGCTCCAGCCTTGGCATGAGGCTGAGGTGTGGTGGTTCCCAGCGGGGCCTCGGAGGCCTGCTCCAGCCTCGGCATGAGGCTGAGGCGGGGTGGTTCCCAGCCGGGCCTCGGAGGCCTGCTCCAGGCTCGGCATGAGGCTGAGGCGGGGTGGTTCCCAGCCAGGCCTCGGAGGCCTGCTCCAGCCTTGGCATGAGGCTGAGGCGGGGTGGTTCCCAGCCGGGCCTCGGAGGCCTGCTCCAGCCTTGGCATGAGGCTGAGGCGG
>VXAZ01009688.1:357947-389363 GCA_013399875.1 Gymnorhina tibicen
GGTGGTTCCCGGCGGGGCCTCGGAGGCCTGCTCCAGCCTTGGCATGAGGCTGAGGCGGGGTGGTTCCCAGCCGGGCCTCGGAGGCCTGCTCCAGCCTTGCCACCTGTGTGGTTCTCTGCTGTCACGGCGGTGTTTGGGCATCTGTGCTGTTTGAGACCGGACAAAGCGTTTCACCCGCCTGGGGTGGTGCGTCCCGTGGCTCAGCAGGTGCCCCCAGGATCGGGGTCGCACAGCATCCCACAGACCTCCAGGTCCACCCTTCCCCTTAATCCAGGTGTCCGAACCTGGAGTCTCTCCTTTCCCTTTGGTGTTAAAACAGCTGAATGACGAGACTCGAAGCATAAATAAGGTTGTCCAGCTGAGGAGCTTCCCGTTCTGGGTCTTTCAAAGAAAACAGGGAGTGGTTTCTCAATTTAGGGGTTTTCCTCTTGATTCCCTGCAATCTGATCTCCTTTCCAGTGGGTAACGCTTCATTGTTCGGTGGATCTCGGAGCCCTTCTGAGCAGGGGCTTCCCCTTTGCAGGGCTCTGCTCCAGGCCAGGGCACGGCAGCACTCCTGCCATGGAGCTGGAACAACAAAAGTGATTTAAACGTTTGGAGCAGAAGCAGAAGTTCTATTTTATATTGCTTTTTTCTACACAGTTGCACTGCGTGGCCTCAGTGCGTGTTTTGTAGCAGATTTTAGGGAGCCAGTAAAAGGGACCCAGTCCCTTCTCCAGCCAAGCCCTGGGCTGAGCCTGTTCTCACTCGTGGTTCCCAGGCACAGGCAGCTCTTGGTCCTACAGCACATCCTCATTTTCCTTCTATTCTGTCTCACAAACAGAGCTTTCCTACATCTTTCAGAATGATCTTACACCGTTCTTATAATTTAATTTAGTGTTCCCAAGGAGAGTCTTAATTTTTTGTATATTACTGGAGTTCAACTGCCATAATAAAGGACAATTTTGAGGTGATAAAACACACCGGGAATGTCATTAAATATGCAGCAAAGGTCCGACACAATGGAATTAAGCATTAATGAATAACATACTAGAAATATTAGTCTTCCATATTAGTTTAGGTGTTGGGTTATGATGAGGGCTAATGTGAAAAAATGAAACAATAAACAAGATTAGTGAAAATAAATTTTCCAAGTGATTCAGTAGCTGCTTCACGTATAGAAAGTTTCTAAGTTAAAGCTGTTGGGTATCCACAGGGATCCTTTTCCTTGGATAAATTGTTGTCATTCCATGTTTTAATGTAATTTTATTATTGGTGCACTTTCCATTTTTACAATTGAATTACCATACTATGGAGATGTAATTTAAATTCAAGCCCATCTGCAGATCAGGGCAGTTGTAAACTTCTTTTACTGCCATAAGCAAGGACTTTGTAGCTCTTGGCAAGCAGGGGAGTGAGGATTCCTAGGGAGTAGGATATTAATTGTTCTAGTAAAGGAACAACCATCCAATCCAGAGCCTCATTAGGACTTTGATTTAGGACACAAGGGCCCAGCTGGATCTCTCTACAAGCCATTTTTTTTTAACATGAAGTTCCTTTTTCTTGAGGATTCTGCATCCTCTGTGCTGATTTGGCCTCTCCATTTATTTCTTTCCCTTGCAGTGTGGCAGCTCCATGCCCAGGATGTTCCATTTCCCAGACCTGTGTGTGGTGGGTGGAGTGCAGCAGAATGAAACCCACCCAGCTCTCTGTGAATATGCATTGATCTGGTTTAACTGGGGGGGCAGAGCACATCAATTTATTTCCATTTCTGCTGCATGGAATGGCAGGAGCTTTTCTATCCCTCAGCTCATGTCCATAGACTGAAATTCCTTTGGAGTGCCTCGGGCAGAGCTGGGGCTGGGGCAGATCCTGGGCATCTCCTGGGCTCTGCATCCCAGCCTTTCCAGGGAGATGGAGTTCTTGGATAAATCCCTGGGATCTTGTGTTGGGAGTGTTCTGGTGGGCTCAGACCAGCCCCTGGTGAACTTCCATGCTGGTGGCACCTTGTCCCATGATGGGACAGGGGAATATTGGGCATCCAGGTCAGGATTTACTTTGCTCACTTGTTTTACTGTGAATGGGACTGGAAATTTTCCTACACTTGACTAACTTCCTGAAGATCTGATTGTTTCTTGTGTGAGGCTGATGGCAGGTCCTGGAACATGGACACTGAGGGTTTATTCTGGTTTTTAGTTAAACATAAACCAAAGCTTGGCCCTAAACCCTCCCTGGGACGTGGCTGCTGTTGCAGAGCCACGTGTGAGTCACAGATCGATCTCCAGCCTCTGGGCTTTGAGGATTTGCTGGGTTTGTGTCAGTTGTTTGAACAACTCTGTCCCTGCTGGGGAGTTTGGTGCAAGCTGGCAGCCCCAGCTGTATTTCAGGACTGTAAAATGATCTTTTGTCATTCTGGTTCTTTAGGGTGTGATTCTGCCTTATCAGGGAAATCTCCTCAGTTGTGGTGTTGAAGTTTTCACATGGGGAGAATCCTGACTTCTTTAAACTCAGTCTTCAGTGTTACTGCCACTGGTCTCTTGTCTGCAGAATACAGGTTTACCAGTCAGATTCAGTGCAGCTCATAAATTGTATGTGCAGGGCATGGCAGGAAATGCCAGAACCCAGCAGTGACACAGAGAATGTACACTGAAATGAAAAAACCTACTGTGTGCCTTCGAGGTTTATTTCGTTTCTTCCCCGGTTAATTCCTCTCCTTTGGCTCCCCCAAACTTCAGTTAAAGGGTTTGACTGATTTATTTCCCCTTGTGTGATGAGGGGTCCTGCTTGCTGGAGCATCATGGGGCCACAGCAGCTCCCTGGCAGGGTCTCTCTGAGGGATCAGAACTCTCCTGCACTTGGAGACTTTTTATTGTCTACATTAAAAAGTCTGGGTACCATCTGTACTTAACCTGAGCTTTTCTCACCCTTCCCAACAAACCATCCTCAAATTCTTCATTTTGGGGTGTTTTCTGTGCTGGTGTGCAGGGAGGAAGCTCCTGGAACCGCTGCCAGTGGAGGAGCAGCCGAGCTGTGCCAGGGGCTTTGTCTGTTGTTCCCATAACTCTGATAAACATCCAGGAGGCAGCTCTTGGCAGCTGCTAATTTTAAAGGAACGTATTAATCAAATTAATTGAGAGTTCCTTTTAGTAATCATCAGCACCAACATAACTTCGTGACGTGATGTTTTCAGTGTTGCTGAAAGTGATTCCCCCCAAAAGGGGATCTCAGCAGATAAATCAGCTGAAAAAGTGTTAAATTGTCTCTTTTGCTACCTGATAATCCAATTAAGTGGTGATAAGAAAAATAGCTCCTGGAGAATTTCGGGGAAGCAGAATAATGTACTTAGCGTTGTAGCAGAATCCAAATAGCACATAATCACGGGTATCCATGGCTACTGGAGCAGCACTTTGATTCCCAGGTCCGTGCATCGCCCCAAACACCGGCGCTGGCTGTGCAGTGCCCCGGCCAATTTAACGGTGGCTGCTCCGGCTGTGAGAATTCTCCGGGGCTCTGCCTGTCACAGGCACGGCTCAGGGGCTGCCAGGGGTGACGGCAGCAGCCAGAGGATTGCTCAGGCTCTGTCGTGTCCCCAGCTCCTGTGTGCTCCCCCACCCCGCCGGTTTGGCCCCCGCCTGCCCCCGGCTGCGGAGCCAGAGCGCCCTGCAATGGGGCCTGGCCTCGGTCCACGGCTCTGACACGGGGCTGGGATCCCCGGGGAAAAACCATCATGTGCTCATCCTTCAGAGGGCTTGAGCTGTTGGATCTCACTCCACAGTGGGTGGGTGGGCTCTGTGTAGTGACCCTTTATCCCAGCAACGTGAGCGTGTTGGTTACTTCATGGTGTGGGATCCACAAATTCATGGGATCATAAAATCCCATCATGGTTTGGGTTGGGAGGCACTTGAAGAATGATTTTGTTCCACACTTCCTGCCATGGCAGGGACACCTTCCACTATCCCAGGGTGCTCCAAGCCCTGTCCAGCCCGGCCTTGGGCACTGCCAGGGATCCAGGGGCAGCCACAGCTGCTCTGGACACATCAGAGCAGCCCCCACTCAGTCCCGAGGTGTCTTTGGCTCCCAGGCTCTCATCCACTGCCACAGCACTTTGTGCTGCTGAGAGCATTTGTCACTTCTCCAGGCCACCAGGGGTGATGAATTACTGGAGGAATCCTATGACAGGATCCTGAATTTGCAACTTTCATGTTTTCACCACTTAATTCCCTCAGAGGTTTTTCCCTCGGAAGTGCTGTGAATTCACCTGACAGTTTCAATAACTGTGCATGTTTCCTATTGTAGCGGGACATGGGGTGAGGATATGAGAGCTGAACTTAATCCATTGTGCTTTTTGGACAGTAGGCACCCAATTCCCTGGGCACTCTGCTCGCTGAGGGGTGACAACGGGCACTCTGATATCGGCCATTTATCCGTAATTCCTCCTTACCATTTATCCATAATTCCTTTGACCAGAGGTGGTGCCAAGGCTAGAGGGGTACCAGGTCATCTGCTCCTTTTGGGAAAGCTCTCCCACTCCCTGGACGGAGAGCAGCTTGCCATCCCGAGGGGCTGAGCCCACGGGGTCTGCCCAGGGCACCCTTCCCAGGTGGGCAGCTTAAAACCAGAGCTCTGGTGTTCGCCCTCCCCACTGGGAAAGCAGAAGCTGACCTCCCAAAGGAGCGCAAAACTGTCACAAATGGGGTCTGAGATTGCCCTCTCAAATTCCATAATGTTTCCTTTCCCCACCCTGGCTCCGCTTTCCTTTCAAAAGCCCCTGGAAATCACAGCTTTGGCAGCATATGCTGCGTTAGAGGGTTTTTGCTGGCTGTGGAAGCCTGGCCACAGCTGTGGCTCTGTCCAAGGCTGCTCGGTTCAGCTGTGACCATTGTCCACAACAATGGGATCTTTGGCTTCTCCGTGCAGGCCCTGGGTGCGTGACCCACACAATGGGTGTAATTGCTCCAGGGTGGCTGCAGTGCCAGCAGCCTTCCAACCATTCCAGCCCCTTTTCCAAGCACTGCCTCCATGTTGGTCACATTTACTTAATATTAATTTTTTTTTTTTTAATTGTAGTTTTGCAACAACAGCGTGTCACCTGGTTGGGAGGGTTGTTCTTTCCCCCCCTGGATTCACAGATTGTTTGATGTAGATAGACTCTTATCTGCAGAGATGTCACTGTCCTGGGTGTGGGTGAGAGACCCTTTTGTTTCTGCCTCTCTGGACACCGGGAGAAACACCTTTCCGCACACAGAGAATCACCAGCTGATGGAAGGGGTTGGGTTGGGAGGGACCCATCCAGTGCCATCCCTGCCATGAGCAGGGACAATGCTCGGGATGCTCAGGACCAGGGCTCCTGGGGGCTGTGCTTTTACCCAGCTGGAATCCCTGCCAAGTGGGACTCTCTGGGAAAGCTGGAGAACGCTGCTCGTGGGTTTGGGCTCATTCCATATAATTTTGACTGGGGAAAATAGAAAGAGCATTTAAAACTGTTCAGATTTTTGAACTCACTGGCAGTGAGACTTTTGATCTTCATTTAAAATGAAGTTTATTTTAAAAACATGGTATTGTTTGCTTTTAAAGGGGAAAAAAAGGCTACAGAAAGCCCAGGTTGTGATAACTGCGAAACAAAATGAAATGTTTTATGTGAGTCAGAGAAAAACTTGGGGGTTATTATTCTCCTATATTCTTTCCCAGCCTTTCCTTTTCACTGTTTTGTTTCTTCCCACTGAAACAATCGTTTTCCCTCTGAGAGTTTGGAGCAGCCGGTCCAGCAGAGCTCCCTTGCCTTCAGGCAGCCGCTGCAGCTCAGCTTCTCTCTGTCAAAACTCAGGGAAAACGAGCCTGACCTGCTATGTGAGGGGCTCAGGGATGTGCACAAGAGCCGGATTTCACCATTTCCAAGCAGGACTTTGGCTTTCCCGGTTGTCCTGTGGTTCTCTCCGGGCGCTGCCGTGGCTGCTTTGCCCTGGGATGGGGAGGATGCTCCGGGGGCTGAGCCTCCTCCTCCAGGTTCTTCACCCACCAACACCTTCTCTGGTGCTTCAATTACCAGGGCTTTTAAATCTGGGTTTTAAAGCCTATCTGTGAATCTCTGCCTTTTAATTAACTCATCCCCACTGCTGGTTTTTATTAAGAGTTCTGATATGTTGTTAATTAACACACTGTGCACTATGGCGAGGAGGTTGGTATCAAAGATGCCGTAAAAGATGAAAGTGTTTACTACTGAGAAACAAAATAATTAAGGCAAAAGTTGTGTTTTCATCTGCCAGCAACAACCAGAATGTCAGCGGAGATGAGATTTTTTTAATTTAATTTTTTCTAAAACAAACTGAATAACTGTAATACGGGAACTGTGCTAAAAGTGGGCATTTTTTGGTCTGGCTGTAGGTACCTGTGACTGTGCTGATGCTCTTTGCTGTGTTCCCGGGGTATTTATGAGAAGTCCCATTCACAGACCTACTTTATCGTGAGGCTTCAGTATTTGGGTGTCTCCATCCTGTTTGGTGGTGGGCACTTGAATGAATAAGGATTTTCTTGCACAGTGTGGGTTTTGCCAATATCTCAACTCTGGCTGTTCCTATTCCAGATATGTCATTCCAGTGGAAGCATTTTCCCCCAGTAGCCCTCACGTTGCACAAACAAAAAGAATCTCAGCCCTTCACTGAGATAAAACCTGCCCAATACGCTGCCAGCGCCTTTTGCCTCTCAGCCTGTTGTTTTGGGGGTTTATTCATTGGTTTAAGCTTGTTCGGGTTGCTGTTGTTTCCTTTTTTAATTCCTCTCCTTTTCATCCTTCCACTGCCCATTTCTTTGCTTATTTTGCTTTTCTGCAGTGGGTTGGGCACAGTCTGTGTAATCCCTGACCCTCCGCGGCCATGCAGACTGTGGGTATCAGAGAAGGAACTGCATGGATCCCTCTGGAAGCTGGCCATGGAGTGCCTGGAAGGGCAGTGACCCCCTGGGAGAGTTCCTCCCCTGCCGGGCTCCACTTTGGGCCGTGCATTTCCCACTGCCTGTCCTGTGCTCTCCAGTGACATTTCCTTTCGTCCTCTGAAGGTCCCTTTGTCCTTTGTTGTCTGGCACAGGTGGGCTCTGCATCGCCCAGTCCCTGAAGATCCCGCAGGACCGCAAGGACAAGAGCATCGACTTCGATAAAATCATCCGGCAGCTGCTGGAGACCCCCAACGCCAGGGCCATCGTCATCTTCGCCAACGACGAGGACATCAAGTAAGGGTGGCTGGGGGACCCACCCCTCCGGGCTCTGCAGGAGAGGGGGAGCACACAGAGCTCTGAGGGAGGGAGGGAAAGGTCTCTTGGTGGGAGCTGTGGGGGGATGTGGAGTTGGGAATGTGGGGGAAGCCCGAGGCACGAGGCTGCTGCTCCCCTGGCTCTCATGGTGTCCAGGCCATGCTGGAGGGACAGGAACGGGGACCAGGATCTGGGAGCTTTTCCTCTTGGGTGGCAGAGCTGACCTTTCCTCTCAGAGGAATTAAGAACACGCCCCCCTCTCCTGGCTCATTCTACTTTGTGTAATTCATTAATTCAGAGTCTATTTTATGGCAAATGAAAGTTAATGGTGATAAAGGGACTTGGATGCTCAAGGTTAAACCACATGGAATGGGCTCATAAAATAACACAAAGAATATTTTATATTTCATTACTCACTTGCGTATTCTGGGTCCAGAATTTGAAATTAGCTTAAAATTGTGATGGAATCATCAGTTGCTGAGAGGCTCGGTCCCACAAAATGAGACAAAAAGAATTTAGGAACAAGTTTCAGTAAAGTCAATGGGAAGACTCTTAAGTTTTAGTGGAATCAGTAACTCGGTCATGGGATATAGGGTGAAGTTAAAGGGAAGTCCCGTTGGTGCTGCATGGATCATGGGATGGTTTGGGTTGGGAAGGGCCTTTGAAGATCATCCGGTTCCATCCTTCCCTGGCCCAGGCTGCTCAGAGCCCTGGTGATGCAGAGTGTCCCGAGCCCCTGAGCTCTGCTGGGTTCAGGAATGTGCCGTTCCTGTTCATCACAGAGTCAATCAGCTGGGGAAAGACCTCTGAGCTCATCGAGTCCGGCCGTTCTGCCATTGCCACACACCGTTTTCTAAAGCAGCTGCACATTCAAATAAAATCATGTTGCAAACCAAATGTTCCTTTCCACAGGCAAATCCTGGCGGCTGCCAAGCGGGCGGATCAGGTGGGACATTTCCTGTGGGTGGGCTCGGACACGTGGGGCTCCAAGGTGAGCCCGCTGCTGCAGCAGGAGGACGTGGCCGAGGGAGCCATCACCATCCTGCCCAAGAGAGCCACCATCGAGGGTAAGAGCCTGCCCTGCCCCTCCTCCTGCTCCTGCTCCTGTCCGTCCTCCCGAGTGTTTGGGGATAAACGTGTGCACACAAACAGTGTCGAGCACATGGAATACGTCTCCATCTCCCGATTTCTCCCTGAATGTCCATGTCCTTCGTGTGGAAACCGAGGCTGTTTCCCCAGCTGAGGAGCTGCCAGCAGCTGGCTGTCAGGGGCCTGATTCCAGAGCTTGTGTTAAGCTGGGGGAATGTGACAGGGCTTTATCACTGAAAAGAGAAACCCAGCCGATCTGAAACCTGTCATGTACATACAAGGGAGGGAGAATCTTGGGCAATTTATGTCTCCTCTCTGAAGCAGAGGAGAAGTTTTCTACTGAAGGAGTCAAACTTCATTTTTCGATCAATGGTTTCCATTTAAACTCAGCATAACTTTGATTTCAGATCAAGCACCGTATTTATCCATATTGCTTGTGTGCTTCAGAAATATCCACACTCGTACAGATGCATGTGTATGGCCAATTTTGGGAAACTTGTTTTGCTTGATCCCTTTGTTCCTCAACTTTCCTTTGTGCTCTGAAGTGTTTGTTGTCTGATCTCGCCTCAGTTTGTTAATCCTGGTGTGTGTAAAGATGCTTCAGCATCCACATGGCTTCTTCTGGGCACCAGAGAGGTTGATCAGAGTCTGTGTTCTCTGGAATACGGAGGGCAAGTTGTTGCCAGGACAGGCACTGAGTAGGGAAACCCAACTCCCCTGCTGGCCCTGGGCGGGCAGGGTCTGCAGACAGTCCTCAAACACGTCGCCCACATTAAAAGGGGTTCTGGTGTCTTCACTCCCTGCAAAACCAAATATTTGCATTTTTCCTGTGCCTGCACTCCCTGCTCATCAGTTATTCCTCTCAGGTAGATCATCTGCTTCATTCTTCTACATTTTTAACCCCCCGAGGCACTCTTGGATGTTATTTCTCCGTAAATACAGAAAGTTGACAGACAATGAAGTGGTTTGTTTCTGAAAACCAGGATATTTTAATAAGCTTTTCACACTGTCTGTGTTCATCCCTGAGGGTTTCTGACACAGAAACGAAAATTCTGTCAACAGTACACAGAAACAAAAACTTTCCACGTTTGTTTGTTTTGAAATACTTTCCTTTTACGTTACACATTAAACTCATTGTGGGAAGCATGAGGGGGTTTTGGACTCAATGAGTGAGGGTGGCAGAGTGGAAGAGCTCAGGTATAGAAAGTCAGTTAAATAAGAGTTGCAAATGTCAGTGTAGTTGGTGTAGCTGCCCAAAAATTGTGTTTATCGAGCCTGCAAGTATCTCCTTACTCAGTGACTCTTGGAGAGCTGCCTGAGGTTGGCTGGGTGCGTTTTGCCCTCGTGGCCGCATAGGTTGGGGGATTACCGTGGTGCCTAAATTACATTTTGCCTACAAATCCCTGTAACTGAGGTATCCTTTAGGGGCAGACACACATTTTGAGGTCTGCCTGTTCCTTCCTGGCAAAGGGAAGCCTCGGGCAGGAGTGGGTGCTGTGCCTGGGGGAGGGAGGCAGAGCGAGGTGTCCCTGTGCAGAGTGGAGGGTTCCTGGCTGCTCCCTGGCCACTCCAAAGGCTCAGGCTGGTTCCTGCCCGCCCCAGTCCCATCCAGCCGTCCCTAATTGCCATCTGGATGTGCCATCTGCTCCTGCTGTCACAGGGGCGGAGGGGTGGTTAAGGGAACAGAGCACATCCCGGTGCTGCTGGAGCAGGTTTCCGGATCCCACATTTCCCCTTTCGGACTGATCCCACTTCTCATTCACCAAGAGGAACAGCCAGTGGCTCTCTTACTCACAGGAGTCAGGAATCCTCAGGCACTGGTGTTTCCATGCTCAGGGAGGCCCTAATCCCTCTGGATTGCTGCCTTCCTCGTGCTCAGGCTGCTGGAGGTTGTTCTGTTTTCCTTTCTGTTGTTTTCATTTCATTTGGCCACGAGAGCCAGAGAAAGGAATTAGACATTTTAATGTCATTCTTTCATCATCCAGAAATGAACATCTGCTTCCCAAAATTCAGCAACGCACTTCTTTTGATGAGGGCATAAAATAAAAGAAATAAGGCTCCTTGATTTTCCCTGCAGATGGAAGGAAACAAACTGCATGAGCAGATTGGAGCCCTGTGCCTTGAGCAGATCCCAGCCCATGCAGCATCCTGGGGCTCCCAGGCTCCAGGTCTGGGCCACGGTGAAGCTCCAGCTCAATTCCCACTGGATTTAGTGAGAACTCTGTGTTAGAGCCATGAATGAGAGGGTTGCCCTTATTTTACTCCTCAAAAGCTATCTTTTCTTTTTTTTTTCCTTTCCTTTTATCGCTGTCTTAAGTAGTATTTGGAATATGTTGGAAGAAGATTCCTAAGAAGCCTTGCTGGAAGCAGAGAGAGCACTGCAGCTCCTGTGCCTTGACCTGAATGTTGACACTGCCTCTTCCCACAGTAAAGGGAATAATGTTTGGCTAATCAGGCAGGCACTGTTCAGCTGCACTGAAGGCGGATGTGCCCGCCAGGTCAAGGGTGCGTGGCACACTTTGGATTAGCAGGGCTGTGTCTGTAGAGCTGTTGGTCACACAAGTCACAAACTCAAACACTCACTGTACAGAAAAAAAAGCGTTTTTCAAATAATTCTTCACCCCCAGCCGTGACTTCAGTTCAAAATACAGGGGTGAAGTGCAGGTGTGCTGTGGTTTTACACCTCTGTACACAGGTACCAGCTGATGATCCTGTTTTTCTGACAGTGGGAATATCCCAGCAGCCTCTGACTCCAGAGGGGACCTAAAGTGTTTGGCTTTTTGTGTAGGATCAGGCCCCAGATCCACAGTTATTTGTCTTGGTACTTGATGTCACTCTTGGGACAGAATTTTCTTTGCCACAGTCCCATGGGGGGGATTTAGGAAATCATTAGATGAACTGAATTCATTCATCTTAAGTCAGTCTTAATATAGCCTGATTGTGTTTGATGTAATTATGCTGAAAGGATAAAGTTGCATTTCATTTGCATAATTGCAGTAGACAGTGAGCCAGAGAAGTGCACATGAAAGAGGAATCACTCCTTGGGAAGTTGGGAACACGCTCCACTGCCAGCTCAGCCAGGTACAGGGAACTTGAAAGGCTTGGAGAGGCTTTCAGAGGAAAAAAGCAGATTTTTATTTATTTATTTATTTATTTATTTATTTATTTGTAGAGCAATGTGGCAGCAGGATGTTGTATCCTGGCTCTTGGTGCTCTGAACTCTTCCAAGGCAGAGCTGTGCTGGGCCCTCCTCACCAGAGAGGAGATTCCCAAGCCTCATCCTGACTCCCAGAAATTGTTTTCCTCTTAACCTCAGCTGCGAGGAAGGTGAACAACGATCTCCTCACCTCTTCCTTTCTCATGTTCCTACACCTTTTCCTGTGCCATGTTTATCAGAGCGGGCAGTTCCCTGTGGCTCGCAGCCCGTGGTACTGGGAGCAGTTGTTGCAGTCAGTGTTACTGACCGAGCACTTCCACAGCTCTGGGTTCACCTCCAGGGTTTTTCTTTTGGAAGAGTCTTCCTTGCCTTTCTCAGGTGTGGGTGCTCTGTCCTCATGGACACCAGCTCCCAGGGAGATGGAACCAAGGAGGGGAGCAGCTCTAAGAGAAATACAGGATAATACATAGATTTGATCTTAATTATTTAGAAAGTCTGGCAAAAGCTTTGCTGATGTGGAAAAAAAGGGTCTTTACTGCCTGAGCTCAGAATTGATGCAGCTGAACAGTGGGATTCAAGTAGATTTCAGATTAATGATTGAATTCCAGAGGCTGGAGTTTGTGAAGCTCTGGGTTTGAAGGTTGAGGGATGGCTCAAATCCAGCACAGGGATGTGCTCAGATATTTAAAAAAATAAAAACTGCAAGCACTGCAAACCAACAAAACTGTCCCTGGAATTTTCAGTTGTTTGTCTTCCAGAGAGATGGTGAACCCTGTTCTGTTTTCATTTCCAACAAGAGCTGGTTTGCTCCTTTTTTTGGATGGTATGAACTCAGGAAAAAACAAGGAAAGAGTGGTGATTTAAGCAAAACTGAGAATGAAATTCTCTCCCTGTTTAGTGGCTCTGAAGTGTTTTACCTTCACAGCCCCAGTGTGGCAAAAGGAAGGAGCTCAGGGTTCATTTTGCTCTGTTGGAGACAGCGCTGGATTTTATCCGGTGTTGTAAACAAGGTCACACTGCCCTGCATCCCCCTGGGATGTTCCCTGGGAACGAGGAGCTGCCCGCAGCCCTTCCTGCCTCTCCCTCGGGGGAGCAGCAGGCCGGCATAAATTGCATAATAATACCTGTAAAATACTCCACTTTGGGTATGTTTTGTTTGTTTACAGCCTGGTGCAGGGTCTTTTCCAGTTCTCTGTTGTTCTCCAGCTTTTTCTGTGTCCCTGGGGCGTGAGCCATGTGCTTTGGAGAGAGGAACTGGGATGGAAAGATGTGGCTCCGGGGGTTTGTTCCTCCGGGGCCATGGGGCTGCAGCCTGGCTGGAGCAGAGCCCAGGAACACCAAAAGCCAGAGGGGACCCCAGTCCCGAGGGAAGAGGCATAAGAGGTGTGCCTTGGACCATCAGTGCCTTGGACCATCACTCCCAGATTTGCTTGCTCTCCCCATTACCTGCCCTGAATTCCCTCTCATCCTCTGGCCATCCCCCCCCAAGCTGTTTTCCTTCCCACAGCTCTGGGGTCTGTCCTTCCTTCCTTGGCCCCTCCAGGCTGGCTGGGAGCAGCGGGGCCAGGTCAGTGTTGTGCAGGTAAATACTGTCTTAAACGTGTGGGTGTGGTGGTGCTCAGCATCCCGAGAGGGATCCGTCCGGAAATGCTGGAGCTGGGGGCCAACAGGGCCTGTTCCTGCCAGGAGAGCTGCATGTTCCCTGTGGGATGGCAGTGCTGAGCTTTACAGGGCCGGAGCAGAAGCTGGAGGCAGCGCTGCAGGTGGGGTCTCACGAGGACCCCTTCCCTCCCAGCTCGCACATTCCGGGCTGCTGCTGGAGCGACCCCCTGGCCGCTGCGTGGGGCTCGGGCACCGCGGCGCGCTTGGCGTTTGTGAGACGCTTTGCAGGGGGGATGGTTTTGGAGCATTAAAGAGAATTATCTGCCACTGCTCAGTGCAAGACACAGCCTGTGACCAGCACGGCATTAACAAGAAATCCTGTCCCAAATGGGGCTTGAACCAAATGCTGCTGCTGCTTCCAGCACAGAAATGAGGTGGGAAGCTCTAATTGGACCATAAAGAACTGCTGTAAAATAGAGATTTAGGAGCTTTCTCTGGGGCCCCTTGAAATGAAATGAGCTGCTCACTCAGCCCCCAGCAGGTCTGGCGCTGCCAGAACCCTGGATCTCTGCTGGGATCCAGCTGCTGCTCATCCTGTGCGATTTGTGTCTCTAGGTCTGCGGGGTGGGTGCTGCTCCCGGGCTTTGCTGGCGTTTTCCCTTTGCTGTCCCCATTCCGCTGTGGTTCCAGGGCACTGGAGATGGTGTGGGTGTTCTGAGAGAGGGAGATGAGTGCGTGGAGACACACAGGGAGGGCTGGTGCTGTAGGAGGAGATCACCCCCTGAGGAACACACAGCTATCGATCACCCTTCAGATGGATCATCACTTTTGGGATACCCTGAACTGCATCTTCTCGAGACCAATTTTCCTCTCGATGATGTGACACGGGAGCTGTCAGTTGGATGCGTTTGGGCAGTCTCTTTCCAGCCAGAAAGGAAGGATTGTATTTTTAGGAAGCTGCTGTTTGTGTGTGGCAGCTCCAGGGGACCCCCAGACCTGTTCTGCAGGAGGCTCTGATGGGTGCCCGTGCTGGGGCAGAGTTTGGAAGGAGCAAATGTCTGCATCACACACCAGGAGTGCCTTCCCTGGCCAGTGTCACGTGTTTATGGTGGCTGTGTGCAGCCTGAGCAGCTGCTGGTTCCCACCCTGGCTCTCACCATGGGCACCCAGAGCATCCCAGGAAAATCCCCTGCAGGCTCCAGCCCCTCTCTGCCGTGGCTACACACCCCCAGGCACACCAGGAGTGTGTTACTGACACCTCCGGGTGAGGCACACTCAGGCACAAAGGGAAACATGCTAATTTTGGGAAGTGAGCAGAGGTTTGAAAGGCTTGTCTTGTTTGTTTCCCTGTTTTTGTCTTCCAGTCTGTATTGTTAATGCTTCACTGATTATAGGCTTTTGAAAGTAATAGTTTAGGAAATAATGCACGTAATAATACACATAATTCCCTTAAAGATGGTACAATGACTGCAGAAGTGCCCACTTCACTCCTGCTGGGTTTGCAGATCTGTTTCAGGAGCGTGTTTTCGTTCTGTTGACTTGACTGCGTGACAACAAAGGGATGGAAAATGATTTAGGAAAAGCTCCTCCGTGTAGCCCCCTGTGCCGGCTGCTCGGAAAGGGAAGCAGGAGCCAACAGATCGACGGCCTGGGTCTCCTGCTGAGGCTGGATAAACACAACCCTTTTGTCTCTCAGCTGTAAGTGCAGGGTGCTGAGGAGCTGGCCAGGGGAAGATGCTGCTCCGTGCAGCTGAAGGGAAAGGCCAAGGCCTGGGAAGGGGAGCTCGGGCACTGTCCATCTGAAAGGGATTCCCTTGCTCCTGCTAACACAGCCCTGGTGCAACCCCACGCTCCAGTCTGGCTCTGAGCCCTCCCGTGCACACCCAGCACCAGCTTCTGCACCTGCGGCTTTCCTCCCGTTAGCACGCGATTAACGAGGTGGTTAATCATGCTAGGTATGAATAGAGAAGGGCCGGGCAAAGTGGTGCAATACAGAAAAATGCAGGGGAAAAGAGTCCAAACCCCTGCCAGAGGGCTCTCCCAGCTCGCTGGGCTCAGCAGTGGCCGCTCCTGGCGCGTCCCACCCCCAAAGGTGATGGTGGCAGAACTGGTGAGGAAGGAGCAGGAGGAGAGTGAGGGGCCTCAAGCTGATTGTCGCTGCTGCAAGAAGAACCGTGTACCTGCCCGTGAATAATAATGAGGCCTAATTAGAGCCAGTGCTGGGCTGTCACACTGGCACGAGCACCTGCAGTGCCTGGGCAGGCACAGCCCCAGCACCTCTGAGTCTCTGAGCGGGGGGACGAGGCTCGGCTGCTCCCCACGGTGACACCTCCCTGAGTTCCCCGGGGATCCCTGACGGGAAACCAGGCTCTCAGTGCTGTTTCTCTCTCAGGTGTCTTTCCTTTGGGTGCTCACAGGGGTTCCCCTGGGCAGAGCAGCCCTCAGCCCCCCTTGTCAATCACAGAATATCCTGAGCTGCAAGGATTGAGTCCTAAATGTAACAAAGAAATCCTTCTAACCTTTGTTTTCAAGTTTGGTTTTGTGTTTCTCTGTTTAATTACTGCTTCCCATAGCATAAATTTCCAAAGAAAAATATTCCGTATCTAATGGGCTGAGTTGGTTTGTTTGGCAGCTTTGGGCAGGTGTGTTGTACCAAAGCCACGAGGAGGTGAGGCCACGTTAGCTGGGGCTGCTCTGCTGCCACGGGGGTGCCTGACCCACGGCTCTTCAGCTCTCACAGCAATTTCCAGTGACACAACCCTGCTTCAGGGGTTTTCAGTGACACAACCCTGCTTCAGGTATTTGTCTTTCCCATTCCTGGTAAAGTTTGCATTGAGCACTTCATTTACACAGGGCCAAGTACAAATGATTTAATGCAATACTGCAGCGACTTAATTTGGTGGAATCAAATTGGTTTGCTTTATCTAAAAAACCTGAAATCTAAACCACACCTGAACTGTCTTTGACCTCCCTAGAATTTAAATGATATTTTTAGTTATGGCAGTTATTTGAGATGCTGATGTGTCAGTCCCCAAAGAGGGAATACTTGTCTCGAGTATTGCCACTTGAAATTTTGGGAAGCCACACAGATGTTCATCTCCTCATTATGGAAATAATGTATTTGGTTAATGTGTTGGTATGAAGAGAGGGGAATACAAATTATCTTGCAACTTGAGAGCCATTTAAAAGTTTCCTTACATTTAGGCAGCCCCAGGCATCTCTGACACAGCCAGGCCTGGGGTGGCTCTGCCAGGGCACTCCGGGTTCAGCCTCCCCTCAGCAGCCAGGGAGGGGCTGTTGGATATTGATCCCCTTGGAATTCTGTGTGCTGCTCCGTGGGGTGGGCTCGAGGGTCTGCGGGTGCTGTGGTTGCAGCTGGGTGGGTGACATGAGGGGAGCTCCGAGCCAGGAGCTGGCCACGGGACTTGCCTGGCAGTCCCCAAGGCTGGCCAGGATCCCAGAGGGAATGCTGGGGGTGGGACACCCCTGCAGAAAAAAATAGTAGTGGTGGAGGATGAGGGCGCTGAGAGGATGCCCTGCTCCTGAAATACTTACACCAAACTGGAAATGGATTTTGCTTTCCCTGGAGATGCAGGGAGTTCCCAGCAGGAGCCCTGGGGTGCTGTGGGTGTTCTGGGCAGGGCCCCCTGGCCTTGGGGGCAGCCTGAGGGAGGTTCCAGGCCTGCCAGCCCCAGGAATCCCCCCTGTTGTCTCTGCTGTGCCTGTCCCGGTCTGAGCAGTTGCTCTGGCTGCTGTTTGATGTGTTTGCTGTGCGCAGAGGGGAGCTGGGACCGGGGTGAGCAGCCTCAGCTGAGCGGGGAGGAGGGAGAGAACAGCAATTATCTCCCTCTGCTCACCTCCCTGCACACTCTGGCATTGTTCAAGCCGCCTGAGAGTCAAGAAATAGCTGTCAAATAGCAAGGAACTTGTATTTTGTAAAAGGACCTAAGGAAAAAAGGGAAGGCTGTGATGAGGGGGTTGGGTTCTATTTCGAGTGAGTTGAGGTTGCTTAGAGAGAAGAGGAGGCTCTGGGGAGATCTTGGAGCCCCTTCCTTTACCTGAAGGAGGCTGCAAGAAGGCTGGGAAGGGATTTTTCACAGGGGCATGGGGTGATTGGACAAGGGGGACTGTGAAGGAAGAGGGCAGGTTTAAATTAGATCTGGGGAAAAATTCCCTGGGAGGGTGGGGAGGCCGTGGCACAGGGTGCCCAGAGCAGCTGTGGCTGCCCCTGGATCCCTGGCAGTGCCCAAGGCCAGGCTGGACAGGGCTTGGAGCAGCCTGGGACAGTGGAAGGTGTCCCTGCCATGGCAGGGGTGGCACTGGATGGGGCTTAAGGCCCCTTCCAGTTTTCCTGGGCACGTCTGAGGGGAACGTGCAGTGAGGCTGGCAGTGTCTGCAGTGGCCTGAGCTGAGCCCTGGCTCCCGTGCCAGCCGTGCCCTGGCTGCCCTGAGCCCAGCTCTGGCTCTGCAGGACACGGGCACCCCTGGAGCAGCACTGGACAGAGCTGTTGCTGTCCCCCAGCAGTGTCCCCATGCCAGCAGTGGGGCTGGGTGTGCTCTGGGGGCTCGGGCTGGTATCGGGGGCAGCTGGCACTGGCATTCCAGGCTGCACAGCTCCGAGGACGCTCACTGCAGTTCCTGCTGTTGACATGGAAACACTGCAGCGAGGCACAGGGATGGGGAAAATGAACTCTGGGTGTGAAGGACTTGATGTGTGAGTGCTGCAGCCGGGCTGGGCAGAGCAGCCCCTTGGATTTTCATTGTATTCTAATTCTTTATTGTAATTTTAACCTGTTGATCACCTCCAGGAGTTGCTGCAGTCGCTGCATCCCAACAGACAGGGATTTGTATATCTTCACCCTCATTTAAATTATGCAAGTGGGTGACTGGAGTTTAAATGCTTTTAAGGAGATGCTGTGCAGGGAGCAAAAGCACTCCCATGCTCTGCACTGAGACCTCCTGGATGTCGGGTTTTGCTGCTCTACATTATTAAAATGGAGCAGGCCATCTGTGGAGCAGCTTCTGGTAAAAGAGTGGGAAACAGGAACTTAGGAAACTGGCGGGAAGAAACATCCAGTCGGATTAAAGCCCATCCAGTTCCAGCCCTTCCGCTGTCCCAGGTTGCTCCAAGCCCTGTCCAGCCTGGCCTTGGACACTCCGAGGGATCTGGGGGCAGCCACAGCTTCTCTGTTATTTGATAAACAGCTTTTGTAAAAGCTTTTAGCTCATCTTCAGGTGTGAGGAAAAGGAGGTTTTCATGGATAAAGGTCCTGGCAAAACATATTGCCTGTTTCCAATAACTGGGCAGCAGGAAAGGTTGAGTTCCTGGCAGAGGCATTCTGCTCCAGGAGGTATTTTTAAATCTGTCTGGCCTGGCTCTGGCGGTGCTGGTTGCAGCAGGCACCGCTCCCTGCTCTGGGGTGGGTGTGAGCAGTGTTCCTGCCCCGGCTGGCACTCTGCTCGCTGCGGCTCACAGGGAATTCCTCATCCCCGCCGCAGGAGCCCTGGGAGGGAGAAGGGGAGAGGTCAGCTGAGCTCAGAGCACTGGATCTGAGCTGTGGAACCCGCCCGGGTGACTTTATACCTGTGCCAGCCCGGGCAGTCCCTCCGGGGCTGAAGATGCAGAATCTCGGTGGTTTTGGGGTGCTCCAGAGCATCTGTGGCAGCTCTGGGGTGTGGATTTGGTGCCTTTGCTGTTCATGAACAAAGGGAGGCTCCCCCTGTTCCAGCCGGGGGAGGATCCTGGGGCCATCCCGAAGCCCAAGGCAGCAGGGGAACCCCGGGATGGGGCTGAGCTCCTGGATGTGCCCAGCATCTGCCGCGACAGCTGAACCCCCCAGCCCAGGAGGTGCCACTGAAAAGGGAAATAGAGGCACAAATTCAGGGCGTTGTGCTGCTGGTGTTGATACACACGGGAGCTCTCAGGGAGGGAGAGGTGCCTGAGGGCTGTGAAATGTAGAATAATGAATAATAACACAGTTGTACATTAACCTTCCCCTGACAGGGCTGCCTCAGACACCACCTGGGTTGTGATCTCACTGCCCTGGCAGCTGTATCATTTTATAAAGTGATAACAAGGATACTTAGCCAAGATCTAGCTATTTCCCTAATAGAACCTTTACAGCCTAAAATCCCAGGTTTGCCCTAAGTGGAATTTCCTCTGTATGTGATTTGTGTCATGGATATAAAAAGTCAAATGTGACACCACCTGAAATACCCTTCTGACAGTTATAATCAGAAATTATTGAAGAAGAAAACAACTGAAAAGCACTTTTATGGCGTGATGGAAGTTAAGAAAATCATTTATATTATGGCCTTTTTACCGAGCAAGAAGGTGAAAAAAATATCTGTAGACTGTCTTAATAACACCCCATAGTGAGTGGCTGGGCAACACCATGAAATCTGCAGGGAGACTCACTGCCCTAAAATTGATCCTGTCACTCCACACCTAATGCTTTTATCCCAGATTTAATGCCAGTAAATGAACCTGCTTTGGGTTAAATGCTAGGGAAATTGGAAAAGTGTTTGAGTAGCTGCTTTCAACTCATTTGACATCAATAATTACAGCAGGTGATGATTTACTACGTGGCTAAATAACTGGCTGTCAGTAGTGGGGACATCCTTAGAACTAAATAGAGGAATAAAAATATCATAAACTGATCAAATCACCGCTTGAGTGAAATTGGGTCAATATGTTGGATTTGCTCTCACCCGGGCTGAGAATGAAAGTACTTGAGGCACATGGGAAATACAGTGGGTCAATAATTTTGGTGGTTTAATTAGGCTTAATGATTTTCCTTATTAAATAACCCCTGAGCCCCTGAAGTCCCTTGTGACGCGTGAAGGGGACGGTTTGCAGCGTGTGCTGGTGACACGGCACACCAGAGGTGACACGAGTCCCTCCAAACTCCTGCTGCGCCCATGCTGGCGGCGCCTCGGCTTCACACGCCACCCCTGCTGCTCTTGCTGGAGCTGCTGGAGCTTCCCTTGGCTGCTGCTGCTGCTGTCACCGGTGCCAGCCCAGCCCCGGATCCCCTGATTTTATCTCTGTTTTCACAGGGTGTTGCTTTCCCCGGGTGCCCCCTGCCTGTCTCCTGCAGCCCATCCCTTCCCCTGGGTGTGCTCCTGACTCTTTCCCAGTGACAAACCCCTGCTGCCAGGCTCCCTCTGTCCCTGTCCCTTCCCCTGGGTGTGCTCCTGACTCTTTCCCAGTGACAAACCCCTGCTGCCAGGCTCCCTCTGTCCCTGTCCCTTCCCCTGGGTGTGCTCCTGACTCTTTCCCAGTGACAAACCCCTGCTGCCAGGCTCCCTCTGTCCCTGTCCCTTCCCCTGGGTGTGCTCCTGACTCTTTCCCAGTGACAAACCCCTGCTGCCAGGCTCCCTCTGTCCCCGAGGTGCCCGTGGCAGAGCCGAAGGCTGGTTTGGCCTCCTGAGCACCTGCGATTGCCAGCACTGCCAGGGAACTGAGCCCTGCACTTCCAGCCAGAAAATGGGCATCCCAGGGAGGCAGAGATGCAAGATTAGTGTTAGAAATCAATCATTTGGGGTTTTTGGAGTGGGGTAAATACAACCCCGGGTTAGCATGGCTTATTTCCTGGTGGATAATTGAGAGCTTTTCTGAGCATTCCTGGTGGTGCTGTAGCAGCCTTCCTGCTGGGAGAGGGTTCTGCGCGTGGAGGGCTGGGAGTGTTCCCTGGGCAGCCCTGGGTCTGAGCAGACACTCCGTGTCCACACAGCTGCCCGTGAACGTGGAACAGAACACCCGGATCAAACCTGACTGCAGCCAGCCGGGGAGGAGCCCTTCCCATGTCCCCCAGGAATTCCTGATCTCACTCGCTTACACTGCTGGTGACTCCTGGCCTGATCCAAGGGGCACCCTGAGAGTGGCAGGAAAACAACCACGAGTGCTCCGATTTTGGTGGCCACAGAGCCAAGGAACACCTGTCCCTTACCTGGACTTTCCTGGCCTCTCCATAGGGTTTGGGATCAGGTCCCTTTCCCCCACTCCCCCCTCCTTGCTCCCCCTTTTTCCCTCTGTCTCATCACTATGTAGTTCATGTACATATTTATCCTGTGGTGGAAAATAAATGAACCCTTTAGGTAGTATCATCTTTCTATGTGTAAAAATAATGATTTAATCAAATCACAGTGATTCGAAGTAATAAGAGATTCATTGTAATTTGGAAAAATCTCGTAAAAGAACTATTTATATCTCTTAGAGATATTTGCTGAAAAAGTAATTTGCTAAAGTATGAAATATGGGGAACATTGAGGAATCACTAAATCTTGTCACACCAGTGCAGTGCTTGGGCACGAGCAGGGGTGAGAAGTGATTATTCCTGCTTTTGCATTTTAGCATCCAGCGGTTTTTGTTGGGCCATCTAATTGCCAGAGCCTCTGAACCCAACACTCTTCAGTTCAGCACTGTGTGAGTTGTCTTTGTGTATCAGGTCAGAGAGATGAAGCACAGGCTCAGGTCTGTCGTTAGTGCAGAGAACGTTTGCCTTGTTCCCCCTGAGTGTTTGTGAGTCATGTTCATTCCAAAAAAGTGTCTAAAATTAGAGAAGCATGTGAGATTCCCACTGGCACAGATGGACCTGCTGGTGTGTGCAGGACAGCTCTGTGGGAAGTGTAGGAACAGTCCTGGCTGGTAAAATAATCCCTGGAAGTGTCTCTGGACAGGGCTTGGAGCAGCCTGGGACAGTGGGAGGTGTCCCTGCCATGGCAGGGGTGCCACTGGATGGGCTTTAGGGTCCCTTCCAACCCAAACCCTTCTGGGACTCTTGTTCCCAAGCTGGGAAGGAGGGCAGCTGCCAGGGTGGTGCCTCTGGGAGGGGTTCTCCAGGACCTTGGCTGTGTGGGAGCAGCACTCCCGGGATGTGCACTGCAGGAGGGGTGCCTGCACAGGACTGAGCCCTGGGAATGACCGGGAACTTGTCCAGCTCTGAACCCCGACCCCTGTCACTCACCTGCTTGTCCTGATCAATAGAAAAGAATGGTAAAAGATGTTCCCTTTTTAATGGGGATCCATATTCCTGCCTGCGAATGCAGAGGGATCATTAAACAAATCAATGGCAATGTTATTATTTGTTATTAAATCTGTAAAGGTTTGGAGTAATTCACATAGAATTCTATTACAGTTTTATCAGGACTCATTGATTTTACATTATTAAGTTATAGAGCACTTTCCCCAGAGGTCAGTGAGTTTGGCACGTGGGGAAGGTTTATTGGTGCTCTTTATGAGCCATATGGATACTGGAGATCTTAGGAATGAATATCCCCTTGGAAATGCTCTTTTAATTCAGAGGAGAACCACTATACACAGGTTTACAGGAAAAAGTTTATGTTGGGTGTACCCAAACATGACTGTTCCCTGAATATTCTTCTGACCCATCCATGAGAATATTTTCCTTAGGAAACTTAAATCCTGTGAGTGGTAATCATAGAATCCTAGAATGGTTTGGGTAGAGAAACAGTGCTGGCCCTTCTAGAGACTGCACAGAAACATCCCTAAATCACTAATTCATTATTCATTAACTACAACAGGTGTCCCAGGAGTTTTAACCAATTATTACTCAATCTGTGGGAGGTCCAGGTGAAGTCGCTGCCTCAGGATAAAGAGAGCAGGGAGAGATGGGGGTCTCTGCCATCCCAGGATGTCTCTTTTCCTGCAGCTCAATCCATTTTCTTCTGGGAAGGTCCCATTTCAAGCTGCAGTCCCCATGTGAAGTTCTGGAAAGTCTTGTGGAGCTTACAGAGTGCACCCAAGTACTCAGTAAAACTGCACTCCAGCACTGAGGGATTCTCCCAGCCCACTTTGGTGCTTTGCTTGCATTTTTCCATGGGGTGCTCTCTGTCCTTCAGGCTCTGGCTGCTGCCTGTCCAGCAGGGCATCACCTCGGTGGGGCTGGGCCTCCGGGCTGGGCACCGTCCTCTGGTGTAGGAGGGGCCTGCTTTTGGTTCTAATAAACGGCATCATTTCCTGGTGGGGCTGCAGGTAAAACTTAAATTAGCTCTGCACCTGTTCCTGGAAGGCCTCAGTGCTGTTTTCCTGGTTGGTTTTTGGAGGTGACCTGGGTTGTGCCTTCTGAGCTCGGGACGTGAGTTGTGAACAGCAGACTCAGCCCTGGGAAAACATGTTAGAGCTGGGTCACTGGCACACAGAGCGGAGAGGGGAAGAGGGATTGACCCCATTCCCAGTCTCCTCTCCAGTTTTAAAACAGCTGGGTTTGTGCTGTCTATTTTTAACCCCGGTGGAAAGATTGTTGTGCTCATTTAGCCGTGCCAGATGGTTTTCCTTAGACTCTGCTCCATCCTGTGCTGTGCCAGCCTGTGCCACTTTACCCACCTAGTGCAGGAGGGAAATCATTGGCTGCAGTGCCAGGAACGTTCCCCCTTTCAATGGAATGTGCATCTGCAGCCATTTCTGACTGCAGACCCGACAGGGCCCCTCTGATGGGGCAAGAGCAGGGATGGTTTGGGCTGTACGAGCTCATTGCTTCTGTTCTTGCACCCTCTTCTGCAGTGCTAGGACAGCTGTAGTGCCCAGGAGTGGGAAAACATCCTCTGAGATTCCTGTCTCCAGTGGGCTTGCACTTTCAGGACAGCAGATAATTCACCTCTGAGCTCCTCTGGGTGCAACCAGCATTCTCCAGTCCTCTTTACCACTGCTCTGCTTTATCCAGGTTTCGGATTTGGGTAGTTTGAATTCCTCCACAACTTTCTTAATGAAAAGAAAAACTCTTTTCGTACCTGGACTTGAGCTGGGGTTGCAGCTGTGGAAGGTTCCCTGAGGAACAGTGGCTTTAGGTGTAGGCAGAGCTCTGCTGTTGCTCACTGCAGCCACAGCCAGGCGACCCCAGCAGCACTAACACACGTGAGGGTCCCAGCACTGACCTGATCTGCTCCCTGTGGGACTGACACAGCTCCCCGAGGAGAACGGGCACAGCCCCCAAACTCCAGAGGGACAGCGAGGTTTGGGGAGATACAGCTGGGTTTGGAAAGCCTTGAAAATCAGCAGGGTTTGGGGTGCCGGGAGCCTGTGGCGGGGCTGCAGGGGTGGAACAGCACTGCCTGTTTCTGGCACCTCTGGAGCACAGGTGACAAACCTCCCCTCGCTCTGTGCCAAGAACACTTGGCTGTGCCCCTCCAAGCACTGTTCCTTCTGAGCAGATGAGTGGATACAGCTTCTGCCAGCTACACAGGGAGAAAAGACACGAGAAACGACAAAAGACTTTGTGTGTGAGCACGCAGACATGCACTGATATATTTTTGCTCATGCAAATCTTGCTTGCAGGGGAAACCCAGAGTATAGTGGGGTAGAATTGGATGTGAATGTTGTAGGAGGATGGTGCTGGCTGATGGTTCCAGGGGAAATCTGTATGCACAGAGGTGCTGGTAGCAGCCTGGTGAGGTGGAGCTGCCTCCTCTGGAGGTCTGGGCAGGCTAATAACTAAAATGGTTGTCTTGAGCTCAGCCCAATATCAGCTGCACCATACCATTTATTTCCATTCCTTGTTGGTACATCTCTAATCCGTGTTTTTTCCTTATAACTTTTTTTATATTGATCTGTTTTACATTTGCCTTGCCCAGTTTTATACCTGGTAGGTAGAATAATTTTCCTGCAGGATGCAGCTGATGAGAAAACGTGGATTTTCTCTCTTCCCACGGTGACCCCACGTGTGCCGGGTACTGAGGGGGGCACAAGGGCACTGTTTGTGCCCCCAGGCTGCAGCTCCCCGGGCAGGACAGCCAGGCCTCAGCTGTGCCCTCTCCCCCCGCAGGGTTTGACACCTATTTCACCTCCCGCACCCTGGAGAACAACAGGAGGAACGTGTGGTTCGCAGAGTACTGGGAGGAGAACTTCAACTGCAAGCTGACCATCACTGGCTCCAAGAAGGAGGACACGGACCGTAAATGCACAGGTAATTCATCCTTCCCCCTCCTCGTGCTGTGGGAATGTCTGCCATGGGACCCAGGAATGTTTTTATTGGAGTGAGGGGCAGCTGGAGGGTGTTTTGTTAGTTTGTTTTAGATGGAGGATGTTTCACAACAATTTAGGAAGGAATTCCTCCCCCATGAGGGTGGGGAGGCCCTGGCACAGGGTGCCCAGAGCAGCTGTGGCTGCTGCTGGATCCCTGGCAGTGTCCAGGGCCAGGTTGNGGGCTTTAAGGTCCATTCCCACCTAAACCATTGTGGGATTCCATGATTCCATGACTAGAACACCCTGGAGAAGCGTTGGGCAGAAGGTGCCTCTGTGACACAGAAGCCGCAGCCGGTGCTGTCACCCGATGGCCACCCCGCCCTGGCCGCCCCTGGCCTTTCCCCCCCAGCCCCTTCAGACTTCCCCAGCAGCTGAGATGTGGTATGCTGGATAATTGCCTTGAACTGTGATCGAAGGAAATCAGTTCATGGGAGGATTTGTTTTACTTTGACTGAAAATTTGTGAAAACTTCCCAGACTTTGTCTCCTCCTCTCTTGGTTCCAGTTCCTGGGGGCAGTGGGAATGCTGTGTGCAGGAACAGCACAGATTCCTCTGGGAATGCACTGCTGCTGAATTTGGCATTGGGAGTCTCCCCAAAAGGCTGGGATTTGACTAAAAATTGCTGAAAGGTTTGCAGGATGATTTCTAAAGCATTACTGTGAGTGATCTCCAGTGTGAGGGCCGGAGTGGCCTCTGGTGGAATAATGTTATGACTGATCAGCACCATCGTCTGAAAAGGGACTGGAATTTGAAGCACAGGAAGGCAGGAGGCTGCAGGCCCTGGGTCCCTGAGAGCAGCAGTGCTCCCGAGCTCTGGGAGGTGTGAGAAGAGTTCCCACCTGGAATGTCCACGAGTGCCAGGGAGCAGCTCAGCGCTCCCAGCCACAGATCCCGGTCCAGAGGAGAGTGGGGGGAGTTTGGGTTGAAGCGTTATCCAATGCCTTGTGTGGTGAGCAGGAGAAATTTAAAAACTCATCTGCTTTCCCCAAGAAATTCCATGGGGATTGATGGATTCTGTTGAGGTAAAGGCTTTTGTCTCTGATGAGATGTGGTGGCCGAGGCTGGGCCGGGGGCAGTCTGTCACTGCAGAGCTGTCACTGGATCCTGGAGGGCTTTGCCAGGTGACAGTGCAGGGATTGCACTGCACAGAGGCCTCACTGTCATCCTCTGCTCCCTGAAGTTACAATATTTACCCTGGCATGTCGCTGGTGGTTCTCGAGCCCTGGTTCTCAGCTGCTTTCACATAAAGAGCTTGTGTGGAGAAGCCTTCAGACCTCAGAGCTGCTGTGTGTGCAGTGTCTGTACTGAGTGAGTATCCAGGGATGGTATCTTCAGAGCCCTGGCTGCAGGGACTTGTCTGTGGAGGGCGGATCCGTGGGGCTGGGGCAGTGGATGTCCCTGTGCCCCCAGGCAGGGGGGTGTGATGGTGCTGGGGGTGGATGAACAGCAGATATTTTTCTGCCAGCACTTCCCCAGCTGCCGAATTCCACCTTGTGCAAATAAGAGCTGCCTGTTTGATACTGTGAGCATTCCACAATCTTTAAATTAAATCTCTTGTTAATGATGACTATCACCAGGTTCTCAGCAGCACTATTGTGTGAGACCCTTTGAAAATGTGTATAATCCTTCAGGAGCCGAAGCAGTGTCTGAATTCATCTCGTGCGAGCACCGATGGAGTGGGATTTTGATGTCTGTCTGTGTGAATTATACGCCATAAAAATTGTCCTAGCGATACTATTTATTCATCCTAACGCGTCCCCTCTGCCGTGTGGTGACAACAATGAGTGCAGGGGAACCAGCTGGAGGAGGGTTGCCGGGAGCGCGGGCCGTGCCGAGCACCGGGAAGGGTGACCAGCAGCTCTCAAACCCACATTTCACATCTGTCGTCTGAAGGAGATGGAACAAGTGGGATTCTTTCTCTGTGTTCTCCCCACGCTGGGTTTGGAGCTTTTTTTCCCTGTCTTTGTTGCAGCGTTTTCCTCCCGTGAGGATGTGCCTGAAGCGGGCCCTGGCTGCTCCATCTCTCAGGAATCAGGATGATGAGCACTTGAGGCTCGAGTAGGAAGGGGGGGTTAAATTGTTTGTCATCACCTTCGAATAGATCCTTTGGAAGCAAAAAATGCTCATGTCAATAAATTGCTTTTGTGTTTCATCCTTCTCCTGACATCCCAAGGTACTCATTTCAAACCCATGGGACAGAAGTGTGTTCTCCTGAAATCACGTTGTGTTTGAGTGTCCCAGGTGTCAGCTGCTTCTCTGCTGAAGCAAGTAATGTTGTTGTGTGGCTCCTGCAGATCTCCAAGTTAAAAAAAAGCCAACAAAAAAACAACTACTTCTCAAAGACGAGCAGAAATGGCGCAGATGAGGTTTGTTCTTCCTTTCCATGGTTTTGGTCTGACAGCACAGAGGGGCTCGTGGTTTCTCGCTGCACCCAGCACCTGGGTTTTAGGTTGGCTCTCCAAGCTTCCCTCCGTGGCACCCCCAGGATGTCCTGACAGATCTGTGCTGGGGTTCTCTCCTGCCCCTTGGCCAGAGGCACCCACAGCGCTGCTCCTGCTGCTTTCATCTGCAGGAACTTAATGCCCTTTGGGAGCTTCCTTCTCTTCCAGAGTAATTAATAATTGAACTTCTATACTCCCATTATACAGGAGCTATTCCTGAAGCCTGTGGTAGAACGTTCTGTCTGACTTCTTCAGCTCAGCCTCAGAGGGGGAAATATTTCCCACAATAACACTGAAGTTGGAATTAAAATTGTGCCCATCACTTTTGTTTTATCCCTGCTTGAAAATGGACTTTCGGCCTGATTTGCTGCTCACTGGTCACTCCAGCAGGAGGGTGATACAAACTGGAGGGAACACTGTTCAGCCAGGCCTATTAATTTGGATATTAGCTTTTTTTTGAAGTCTGAAGAACATTTGACCCATGTAAATCATAACATTTGCTTTGCAGGTTCTTTGCTGCTTCAGATTTGGGTTAAACTTCTAATTGCAATAGAATCTCTTTAGAAGGTAACTCAGCCTGTGTTGTGGTGAAGGACAGCACACTTCCAGCTGTATAAATTCACATGTTTTGGGTGAGCAGTTACCTTTGTCTCCACGTCTGGATTTACTGTGCACAGTTCTTGATACTTGATACCCAACCAAGTGGCTGTTTCCGCACAGGGAAGCATCCTTGTTCTTGGAAATTCTATTAAGATTTTAAAACCTTGATTATTTTCATCTTCGGACACTCTTACATTGCTCTTGGGTTTTTCCAGGTGGGTTTTGCTTGGGTTCCTCTCACAGATCTCTTCACTGCTGAAGGTTTCCGTCCTGCTGTGAGTGTGCCCAGCCATGCTTCTGGAACTTGCTGTGGCTTATCGGTGTTGTTTGTGTGCAGCATTCCAATCCCAGATCCCCTCCCTTGGCACCCATTCCTGCTGCATTGCTCATTTGGTTACAGAGCTGAGCTGAAACCACTTAAAAGCATTTTCTTTGTCAGGGCTTGAAATCCTGATAAATTCTGTAATCAATGAGAGGGAGTGAAATAATGAAAAGGATCCTGCCTGGAACTTCACCAGCTGGAAACTCACTTTTTCTGCTCAGTTGTTTGCAGGATTTCAGTGCTTCCAGAGGAGCTGAGATTTAAAACTGAGGGGTTTTGGTAGAGGGTGTCTCAGCCATCATGGAATCATGGAATGGGTTGGGTTGGAAGGACCTTAAAGCCCACCCGTGCCCTGGGCAGGGACCCACTGTCCCGTGCCCTGGGCAGGGACACCTCCCACTGTCCCAGGGTGCTCCAAGCCCCGGCCAGCCTGGCCTTGGGCACTGCCAGGGATCCAGGGGCAGCCACAGCTGCTCTGGGCACCCTGTGCCAGGGCCTCCTCACCTTCACAGGGAAGGATTTCTCCCCAGTATCCAATTTAAACCCACCCCTCTCAGTTTACAGCCATTCCCCCTCGTCCTGTCACCCCAGGCCCTTGTGAGAAGTCCCTCTGCAGCTCTCAGCTGGGCTGAGCAGATCAGACACCAGTGCTGCAGTTGGTGATACAGGGGGAACCAAAGGAGAAGGAAAGTGGATAATTAGGGATTTGCATATGGGGGATGTATCTTTGCTTGTAGACAAGGGAATCTCCCCTGTGGCTAGATATGGACAGGGGTCAGTGGTGGCCTGGGCAGTGCCCAGGCAGCTCTTGGACTTGGTGATCTCAGAGAGCTTTTCCAGCCTCAAGGGCTCTGAGATTCTTTGTGCTTGTAGAATTCCTGTTAAAAGGTGGTGATTTCTCCGTGCTTATTTGGAATTCTGGTCTGCTGCCTCTTCACTCAAAGAGGGGGAAAAAGGGATTTTTTGGGACTCTGCCTTTTTCTCATGAGCTGAAAACAAAACTGGAAGCCTTTGCTGCCAGGCTGGCTGGAGAATGAGGCAGCCTGATGGCTAAACCAGGACAGCACCCAGGGAAGGAGGAGCCCTGGGCTGCCCTGATGGTGGCTTTTAGCAGATCTTAAAGGGGATGCTGGGGCTGGCAAAGCTGCTGTTCCTTAGCGGAGGAGGGAGACATCAAAACCTGTGAGGTGGGCAGCAGCAGGAAAATTGACTGCCTGCCTCTGTTAAATCATTGCTTCTCACCATCATTAACAACTCGATTTCCTTTCCTTATTGGGATCAATCAGCTCATTTAAATTCACTCGTCCTCGTTTCTAATTAAGGACATTAACAAAGGAGTTTTCCCCACTCCAACACTTTGGAGCATTTGCTTTGATTGAACCTCTGAAATGTTTGCAGGGGATGACTCCGAGGGCTGTTCCTTGGAGCTCCTGGCAGCTCTAGGAGCTGCAGGAATGCGGGCAAAACATGAAGTTAGAAAAGTGGGATGTGGAGTTGCCACCCTTGGAATTAACAAAAAAAATACTAGTTTGTACTTGTGCTGCCTCATCACTGCAGCTGGGCCACTTCCCAGCAGCGGTGACATTCCGGGAATCCCTGGGGACACGGGGCAGTGTGGTCACAGTCTGCAGCTGGACAGACTGAGTCCTGCAGGTGGTACTTGGGCAAGGTAAAACAAGGGGTCAGAGACAATTTCAGGGAAAAGAAGTAAATCACAGATTCCTGGTTCTCAGCCTGTTTCAGGTTCTGAAAATCCTTGGTTGGTTTGCTGCCTAATTGCAGAGCCCCCCTGACCAGTTCAGGTGACCAGCACAGCACAAAGGCCACCTGTGGCCATGGTCACCGGGCCACACCTCTGTCTGCAGTCTGAGGGCCAGAGAGGGGTAAAGGCACGAGCCTGCAACTTCAAATGTTTAGATTCACTTCATCACTGCCCTTGAGTTCTTCCGCCTGCCTGGGTTCTGATTTTCCATCTGCAAACCCCTCCCTTCTCTCGGGTGCTCCTGCGGGGTGAGCAGCTCCCCAGGGGTTGTGGCTCCCTCCTGCAGCCCTGCTTTCCCCCCTTGGGATGGGTTCACTTTGGGATTCCCGAAGTTCTCTTCTGCTGCAGTACT
This sequence comes from Gymnorhina tibicen, assembly GCA_013399875.1. NCBI lineage: Eukaryota > Metazoa > Chordata > Aves > Passeriformes > Artamidae > Gymnorhina > Gymnorhina tibicen. The sequence continues at coordinate 388,477 of VXAZ01009688.1, forward strand.
TTAAAGGCAATCCTGGGGCTCTGCAGGCCATTTGAGGCTCTGCGGGCTGGGAAGCAGGGGTGGCAGTGACAGGAGCCTCCCGAGGTGCCCTTAATTGCTGGCGAGTTCCTCAGTTCTGGAGCGCCCCTTCGGCGGCATCTCTGAAGTGACTCTTTCTTCCTTGATCTGGCTTTGACTTTCAATTAGAGCCTGGGATCTGCGGCAGAACATAACACCAGGCTTTAAATACCAGCTGTGCCTTACTTTTAATGCTTTCCTGCTTCAAAGCCGGGCTTTGGGAGCGTACGGAGACTGGAGTTGTCTCTCTAAGGTGGTCCCTGTGGGTTCGGGATTCATGCTGGTGATCAGGGCAGGATTTGTTTCTCTGGATTATGGAGAGTAACTTGCAAGAAGTGTCGATGGTTCTGGTAGCAACGACAGAGGTTTGGCCGTGTTTTAATTAATAAGGCTCCAGCTCAGACTGTGTTTTACAGTACTGATGAAAGGCACGGTTCTGCAGCGTGCTCTGAGGATCCGCTGCTGCTCGGTGCCGGGAGAGCGCTGGCTGCCGTCCCTGACTGCCCCTGTGTCCCCTGCAGGGCAGGAGCGCATCGGGAAGGACTCGCACTACGAGCAGGAGGGGAAGGTGCAGTTCGTGATCGACGCCGTGTACGCCATGGCCCACGCCCTGCACCACATGAACCGCGACCTGTGCGCCGACAGCGCCGGGCTGTGCCCCGAGATGGAGCACGCGGGGGGCAAGCGGCTGCTCAAGTACATCCGCAGCGTCAACTTCAACGGTGAGACAGGGACCCCCCCGGTCCCCTGCTGGCACCCCCGCTCCCCTGCTGACCCCCTGTCATTGACTGACCCCCCAGTCCCCTACTGACCCCCTGTCATCAACTGAC
>VXAZ01009688.1:389451-453638 GCA_013399875.1 Gymnorhina tibicen
CCCTGCTGACCAACCCTGTCACCTACTGACACCCCTCAGTCCCCTACTGACCAACCCTGTCACCTGCTGGCCCCCCTGTCACCTACTGACCCCTCCTGTCCCCTACTGACCCCCCAGTCACCTACTGACCCCCCGTCATGAAGCTGGGGCTTGGGAAGGCCGTTTGGTCTGGGTGTAGATTGCTGTTCCTGGTGTTCCATGGGATTTGCCCTGGGTCCTCCCAAGGGTGTAGCAGCTCTGTGTGAGAGGAAAAGCGCTGCCTGTTCTTTTCCCATTCTCGAGTGTCCTGAGCCCCGGGGCTTGGGCTCCCGTCGGTGTGGAACAGCTCTCCCGTGGGATCACCCTGCTGGCCCTGCTCTGGGGCCGTGTCCTCCCTGCAGAGGCACTGCAGTCCCTGCAGCCAGGGCTGGAGCGAGGCTGTGATGAAGAGCGGCTGGATCTGAGCGAGGAGCTCGGTGTGCATCTTGTGATCGTCGTTGCCTGGAGAACAAAAGGCCCAAAATATGGAAAACTTTAAACCTTGAGTGCTCACGCAGTGAGGTTCTGAAAGTTCTGAAGTGCAATTGTATTTTTGCCAGTGAAAAGCTGAAGATGCCATTCACAGGAGCCCCTTGGGTGCTCAAACTGCCATGAACGTGCTCTGAGTAACAAACACCTTGGCTGGTGACACCTCTGTAACTCCTGTCCTCCTCTTAATAATTCATTTCTCATCTTGCAGTGATTAAGAGATCGAGATCCTACAAATTCAGTCAGATTGTGTCTGGGTTTGAGGGCTTCCTGCAGGTGTCAAGTGCCCTGTGTCTGTGTGGGGAGAAGGCAGCTCCTTTGTTGGGAACTGAATTAAATTGTCACGGCTCTGCATGAGCAAGAAGCTGCAGCCTGGAGACTGAGACAGGTTCTGAACTGCTTGCTGGGCTCATCGAAATCTGGTAAATCTTAATAGAAAGAAAATAAATCCTAAATTATCAAAAATATGACATGTGAAATAACGACATGTTTTAATGATTGGAAGATCAAGGGTTATTGTTGAAACCCGTTTCCTCTCTGTGATGAGGTTTCCATACGTCACTTTTTATTAATTTCATTATTTCATCAAAGGAGCCTGAGCTGGGGCTGGAATGCTGCAGTGATGTGAACCAGGACTGACAGACCCTGCGGACAGGTGGCACAGAAAGGGCTCCAGAGCCTCACCTGGGCCCACGCAGAGGTTCGGGAGGGCTTGCCCCTGCTGAGCAGAGCCTTGGCTGGAGCCCAATTACTGCAGCTTCAAAGTCAGGAGAGGGGATGCGTCTGCCTGACCCCTGCCCCGAGGTTACCGGTGCTTCCCAGTTCCACAGCTGCTCGTCCTCCCGACGGATCGCGGGCTGCTCCCAGCCTGTCTGCGTCATTTTAGCACAGAAACAGTGCTGGGGCTGGAAACGGTGTTTGCTCCTGCCTGCCCCGTGTCCAGAGCCGTGTGTGAGGTCCCAGGGACTGTGCCTTTGGGGTCTCTGCAGTGACCCATGCCACGGTGCTGTGCAGCTGGATCCAAGGGCATCCTCTGTCACGTGAAACGGCTTTGCTGGGGATGTGGGCCGTGCTCCCGTGAAGGTGACCAGAGGCGTGTTCTTGGCCGCGTGCCCCGGGTTCGTCCCAGCACTGGCGTTGGGGTGGCCGTGACAGTGGTGTCCATCCTGCACCTGCCTCCTGCCGGGCAGCCCCCAGCCTCGCTCTGTGTCCTGGGGCTGTGTCGTGGGCAGTCCTCGGACGTGTCTGTTGCATTTTGGGAGCCTCACTCAAGCTCCTGCCACTTCAGGTGTCCCTTTCTTGCCAGCTCTGACAAGCCCGAGCTTAACTCACCCTAAGCAGCCCTAAGAGTCATGATTAGCCAAATCCCACTTAGCACTTGTGCTGCCTTTCCCGAGGAGCCAAGGAATTACAGCCCTGGCTTCTGATTCACTCTCAGTGTTTCCACTCGAATGTATTCTGGCTACATGAATCTGTAATGACAATTAAATATCTGCCTGGTGCTCACAAGGAACCAGCGAGGAGAGATTTCAGTGGGAGATTTTCTGTACCAGCCTTTGAACTGAATTTGTGTCTGATCTCAGAGGATTGTAGGAGAGACAGGAAACAATTTACCAGGGCTAGAATGGAGACTATGCTAATTCACTCCTTCAAATCTTTTTTTCACTCCCTGGAATTCAATGAAGAATGGGAATCATGAAGAAAACGATAATCTTAAAGTTCAGTGCTACAACAGGAGAGATTTTTCATTGCTTTAGGGAAAAAAAGTTACGCAGGAGGAGGAAGCTTTGAATATAGATATGCTGGAGGATTGTCATAATCTTCAATCTTGGCACAATATTACTCTACCCTACCGAAACCTATTTTAATATGTCTGGAAATAAATGTCACCCTGGAAGGTTGCTCCTGGAGCTCTGAGGAAATGAGGCACCGCTTTGAATCCTCCTCTCAGGAAGGTTCCCACCCAGTGCCGTGGTGATTAAAATGCAGATGTCCTGCTGGGAGCTCACCTGAGGCTCAGGGCTCGTGTCAGGGCAGCTCCAGGCTTTGCCAGCACGCAGCAAAGGTCCGGGGCTCTCGTGCCCTGCACTTTCCCATGTTTGTCACTTCAGTACGGGGTAAATAGAGGTAATCCAGTGCCACAGAGCCCAGATGAGGAGTGCACAAGGAATGCTCTTCCCAAAGCTTCCTCTGTTCTTTCCCACCCCAGCACACAGCGATTACGGGAATGGAACATATTGTGGAGGAGGAAGCTATTCCTGGATGCTAGTCAAGACTCACTAGACCCGGGCTGACTTCTGACAGCAGCATCCCTCAGAAGCAGATGGAACATTTTCTGGAGGGGGGAAAGCAGCATTTAGAGGCTCCATTCACAGGAGTGGTTTTCACTGGAGAGCTCCCTGAGGAAGGGGAGGTGGGAGGGAGGCTGGAGGGCAGGAGGAAAAGCCTTCTGATATTTCTCATGTTGGGCAGAGCAGAGCGAGGTAAGGCTCATCTAGGATTGCCACGTTTATTTTCAGGCAGCAGGGTCAGGCAGAGATGGTGGATCTGTGGGAAAGGGCCGGGTGAGGGCAGTGTCCTGAGGTGCCCGCTTTGGATGGCTGGGGGGATGGATGGCCTCGCCCTGGAACATGCTTCCAATGTGAAAGCTCTCACCCATGACCAAATAAAAGAGATTTGGTAAAGGTTTGGTGTTGGTTGGTTGGATTTTGTCTTGTTTCCTTCCCCCAGGCAGTGCTGGCACTCCAGTGATGTTCAACAAGAACGGGGACGCCCCGGGGCGCTACGACATCTTCCAGTACCACAGCAGCAACACCAGCACGCCGGGCTACCGCCTCGTGGGCCAGTGGACAGATGACCTCCAGCTCAACGTGAGTCTTTCCTGGCTCCTTTTTGTTGGGTACGGGCACTCGATGCTTATAAACTCAGTAGGGATCTGTTTCCTCACTGCTCCATAGTGGGGTTTTTGCACATTTTCTCCTTCTCCTCTGTCCTGCAACCTTCTCCCTGTACCCAGAGAACCGAAGCTCCTCAGACTAACAGAGACATGAGGTGATCATGCAAATTTTATTACTTCTGCGTGTCTGCAGCCCCTGGTTGCCAGCTTGGAAAATGAAGCTGTGATTTGTTGTGGTTTGAAACCACTGGGCTTTCATTTGCAGATGCTTTTCAGTTTTTCTTGTCTTTGGGAAGCTGAAACGAAATGTTTTTGGAGTGAGTCACTTTTCCGGTGGTACTTTCAATCCGTGTGGATGAGGTGGCCTTTCTGGGATGATGCCTAAAGGAAAACAAGCACGTAGGAGCAGGTGCTCAAATACACTTTGATGTTTCCCAGAAAAAAACCCCAGGACTGCTGGGTGGGAAAGCTGAAGACCACGTCAGCCTCACTCATACCAGGCAGGTCTGTGACCTCGCTGGGTGAGGATCTCTGCTTGGCTTTGGGCACTTTGCTTCAGCCTCGAGTTCCTGGAGAAGTGGTGCCAGTTTTACCTCAGGGTGGCTCCCTGTAGTGTTATTAACACCCAAAGACAGGGATTCCAGTTCAGCTTGGCTCTCCAGCCACACAGCCTGAGTAAGATCAAAGTACTCCTGAAGGAAAAAGGGTATTTGTAGAAAAAGGGTTTCCTCTCTCAGTCAACTTTCCCACCCCAAGAACATCAGGAATTCTGGGTGTGCTGTGGCTCCTTCTCTGCCTCTGCTGCCAGATCTCCTTTGGAAGCAGGGTGCAGGGTGAGAGGACAGGCTGTGTGCCATGGCCCAGCCCTGACACCCCTCCGGAGGTGGCCAGGGCACCCAGGGGTGGCACAGGGGGTGAGCCGGGGGGTGCTCCCAGCCCACAGCTCTCTGTGGACCCAGCGTGACTCGCTGCACTTGGGGCTGGCCCCGTGACCTGTGGGGACATCTGAGCCCTTTGTGGCTGGGACACAAACCAGGGGCTGCCCACAGGGGTCACAGCCATCACCTGGGGTGGAACCAAAGGTGGGACACTTTCTATTTTTAATGTTTTCATGTGGTTTGTTAAATCAAGCAAATAATGTGGGTCACCGAGGGTCCAGTCTTGGACACTGACCACAAACAATATTTTGCTCTCCTTGAATTTTGGCTCATTTTTATTTTCTGTGTTTGATTTGCTCTTTCAGGGTTTTTCAACTTTTGACATTCTATATAAGGAAACACATATTAACTTGCAATTTACAGTTCTTTTAGCAAAAAATATTAATATTTTATTAAGCAAATCCTTCTTTGTGTAAACTACACATCCTGATTCATTAAAATTTAAAGCAAAATTAATGGAGCTTGATTTGTATTCCTGTTGTTGTGTTAAATGTTTCCATAAAAAGACCTCTTTCCTCACCCTCATATCCTCATGGCCACAGGGTCATATCAGTAGCTGAGATTCTCTCACTAACGTCCCTTCTAATCACTCAAGCATCCTAGTTTCTCACACAAATGTATATAATATAGTCCCTTTTGTATTATTGTATTATTTCTTACAATAATAAACAAAACTGTGGGGTTTAGAGAAGTCAAGGATTCCTGGAAATAACCAAAATAAATACTGTTAAATACATCCCCGGGAAAACTACCAGAGGATACGATTTGTCTTCAGTAATTATTGTGGCAATAACTCTTTAGGGGACGTTTCCCCAGTTCTTATTTCTTAAATACAACACAAGAGGGGAAAGCAAAGGGTGTTTGGTGCAAGTGCTGCTTTGGATTTGGCAGCTGCCGCAGAGGGGCTTTGTTTCCCGAGAGCTTTGTCACTCTGGGCAGCCTCGGGCAGCTCCGTGTGTCTGCACCACCCAGACTGAGCGGGGAAGGCTGGTCACACTCACCTCCAAGGTAAGGACACTCAGATCCCAGAGGCAGGAGGGAAATAACTGCAGGAGACCAGCATAGGTGAGCAAATATTTTCTTCCTTATCACTGCCCTCACTGCAAGAAGGAACGGGAATGTTTTGGTGTTCTGTTCCTCTGGCAGGGCTGCTGCTGTTTGGTCTGTTGTGGGTGTCTTCACAATAGTCATCTTCCCATTCGTGGTACTTTTTGGAGTATGGTGGGCACAGGCTTGGGTTAATCTGGAGAGCTGAACCAGATGTTTTCATGTAAGATTGCAGAGCAACTTGTGTTGCAGTTTTGTCTCTCTTGCTTGCGTGAGTAGACAGACTGAGGGGAGCTTTAACAACTTACTTGCAACTCTTCAAATCTGCTCTGTTTTCTTATTGTTGTCCTGGGTGGATAAACCTGGGTTAATGAATTACCTGGGACTGCCTGTTCTCCCCAGTCCCGATGGCTTCTGCCCCCCTTGGCACCCCTTTGCTGGGTGCTGGGGGCAGAACTGCTGGGCCGGGGCAGCGCCGAGCCCGGCTCTGCTCCCCGGCACAACTGTGGGCAAGGAGTCTCCTCTCACTGCTGTTCACTCACCCTGCACTGACATTTCTGTATCTCAGGTCAGATAACAAAATATTTTATGACTTTTCACTGCAGCAAACTTGGGACATAACAATTTAGGTGAGGGCAGTACAACCATCCTGGTTTTTTTTCCTGCTTGGTAGCAAACAGCCGAGCACAGCTTTGCCCAGCACCCAGCACAGGGTTTAGTAACAGTTTTGGCTGTATTTCAGGTGTCTATGCAAGGATAAAACGAGCAGATGTCTAATTTTAAAGGGCTTGGCCAGTATTCCATGAAAAGCCATGGCAGTGCTTTTTTCTCCCTGCAGCGAGGGTGTGATGATGAGGTGCCCACCCATCTCCCACAGGAGGCCGGGAAAGGCCACATCCCACCCCTCTCTTTGGTGAGGATTCTGCCGAGCTCTGTCAGCCCCTCCTCGGCCCCAGCACGCAGATTTGGGATGCAGAATTTATAGTCCACATCCTCCTGCCACTTGAAATGCTCTGCCCTGGATTTTAGGATCAGAAACTTGGCCAGCTGCATCCCTGTTGAAATCCAGCACCGTGACCCCCAGCGCCTGTTGAAAGGCAGAGATACAGCTAATGCAATTAGGATATAAATCCTCTGGCCACAGGGACAGCTGCATTTTAACCCAGGACTGGAGCTCTGTGAGGGTGCTCTCTGTGCTACAGGGCAGCTCCATCCTTACCAGAACTGCCTGGACTGGCTGTAGCTTTGATGTGTTTCCAAAGCCAGAAGTGCTGCTGGTGAAAAGGAGCCAATCTGCAGTGGGGAGGAGGAGGAGTGTTGTGCAGCAGCTGGTTTTGGGTTGGTTTCCTTTTCCAGTGGGTCATTTCAGTTTGTTGTTTGGTTGGGTTTTTCCTTTATATCTAAGGTTGCGTGGTTCCAGCAGCAGGAGATCGTGAGGATGGCTGAAGGCAGCATGGCCAGGAGACAGGTCCTGCCTCCAGGCCTTGTGCTTCTCTTTGCATCCTAGGCAAGGAATGAACCCCTCTGTGCCCTGCTCTGCCTCCACCTCCCACGGATCCAGCTCTGGACGTGGTTGTGAGGCCCCGGGCAGCCTTTGGGGCTGCTGGATAAGAGGCACTGGAGGAATGCGAGGAGCTGGCTGAGCAGCTCCCATACGTGGCTGGCTCCTAAAAATGCAGCTTCTCGTGCTTTGAGGTGCCTGACACAAACACAAACACATCTCTCCTGGAGGAACTGATGTGCCTGAAGGAGGAAGAAATGGATCGCTCCTAGAGGAAGCGCAGGTTCTCCTGGGAAATTTGGTGATATTGCTTCTCTTTCTCGAGGTACAGTTAACTCAGCAGGTCCCAGGTTTATTATGTTTTCCCATCCCATTCCCTGTCCAAGCATCCCAGAGCTGTCAAAATCAACAAGTAAAGGAAACAATCCCTGTGAAATTGTTGAACGTGCTTTTTCCAGGTGTTTGCCTTGTGCTGAGGCTGGGGAGACCTGTCCGGGCTCCTGCCTATGGACACGAGCTGCTCCCTGGGGTCCAGTGACAGTGAGGTGTGGGGTGTTGGGATCCTGCCTGATGGGCTGGAGGTGCTGGCTGGACACCAGAGGGAAGCTCTCCCTGGGGAAGGGCTCCTGCCCCTGTTCCATGTGGGAGCGCCTGGCCAAGGTGTGGGGTCACCTCGGCCAGCCCTCCACAGCTCCCCCACGGGCAGGACGATGCCCTCTCACTTCACCCTCAGCTTGGAGGAGTGAGATGCTTCCATGAGACCTGGTTATTTGCCACTGGAGAGGGAGATCTTCCTGGAGCAAGCTGATGCGGGGGTGTTTTTCAGCCTGATTGTCTAATTAATGCTGTAATAAGGCCATTAGTGTCTGCATAGCGTGCATCATGTTGTGTCTTAATTGCATCGGCGTCTCCACCGTGCCCAACGCTCTCTTCCAGCTCAGAGTTCCAGCTCCTAACGGTGCCACCGGGCTCTGGGGCCTGCAGCACATGTTCAGCGTGGCTGCAGGAGGTGTGTGCCTGACTGGGGATGGAAAACACCGTGTCCTGTCCCTTATTACACCGCAGAGATTTCAGGCAGCTCGTGCTCGAGACGTGCCTCACTTCCAGAGCATCAGGCAGGGCCGACTGCGAGCGCCAGATAAAACCAAACCATTGCTCTAATTAATTTGTCTGCAAACAGAAATAAATACATATTAGAGATGCCTAAACGTGCTGCGTGCGGGGATAAACAGGGAGATCTGCATTGTTCTGGGTGTGCCCTGGGGCTGGAGATGGCCCGGTGGTGTGGAGCAGAGCAGGGTTGGAGGCAGGGCTGTGGTTCTGCGGAGCCCTGGCACACCCTGCTGGGGCTGCTGCCAGCCCCTCACCCTTTTAGGGATGTCCCCCAGCAGTCAGTGGTGTGTGGCTGCAGCCCTGCCAAACAAGGGCTTGGGAGATGAATGGCACTGGTGATCACCAGGGTGGTTCCACGGACATGGCTGCTCATGGCTCCAGCTCCCCTCGCCGACCCCGGCTCCCTGGGGAAGGAGCTGGGAGCTGCTGGTTTCCTGGGGCAGGGTCAGGCCTGCTTTTTAGCAGAGAGTGAAATAAAGTCTTGCTTGAAATGAGTGACATCCCTGTAGCTCAGGGTTTGGGGCGAGCTGGGGGTCAGCGTGCCCCCAGAGCAGGGGGAGCCTTTGCTGGCAGGACAGCAGCAGGGACAGGGACAGGGACACCACGGTCACTGACACAGACAGCGTGGAACTTGCACACTGCAGTTCTTTTTTCCCCACGAACAGAAGTACACTGAGTAACTCTGTAATCCTCGGTGCAATTTATGCAGAACCTGCTCACTTCAACACCTCCTGAATCTGTTTGGGCTCAGACTAATCAATTCACATGCCATAAACATCTCTGTTAGGGAATTTGGAAATAAATGTTATGAATAGTGAGCTGGGGAAGAGAGTAATTAACTGCCTAACCTGCTGGCAGGAGACCTGGCTGTACCTGCCTTTTTTTGATAAAATATCCGAATTGGAATTGGATTCAAGCCCCTCTTCAGTGATGTTTGTTGCTCAGGAATATTCTGCCAACAGATGGTATTTTTCTAAAATAACACGTTCAAACTGATTTCTGTTCATTGTTTTCTTGGGTTTGTTGCTGGGCGCTGGGTTTTCTCTTTGGAGCAGAATGTGTTCAAAGGAGATGGATTTTCTTCTCTTGGCACTGTTAGGGACACTCTGCATCTTCTGCTGCCCTTGTCCTGTCCCTGCAAATGTCACATCAGTCACTGGGTGACACGTGGTGACAGTCCCACTCACAGGGACGGGGTGTCTGGATTTATGGGAATTATTTCCCAGCATTTATGCTGCTCAATGCAGAGTCCTTCCAGAAGGATCTGCAGCCTGTTTGCACAGCCCTTGGCATGGCTGGGCCTTTCTGAGCTCAGCCTCTGTTACCCCATCAGCCAAACTGTCTGTGGCCCAGTGAGGAGCTGAAAGGTAACTCCGTCTGTGGGTTCCTAAAACACCTCCCCGTGACGTGTTCTGGCCACCGTGGCCACCGTGGCAGCAGCCCTGGTGTGTGCTGCAATAATGGATGTTGTTTATTTTGTTCCCTCATTACATTCTGCAATCTCTCATTGCTCATGTCAGCTGTGACCGGCACAAACACCTTTAATTATCTTAACTTGCAGAATTAACTTGCAGCCAAGTGGAAGGGAATTTTTCAAACCACTGGCCCGCTGAATGACCATATGCTAATTCCTCCCTCCTCCACAAGGGACGGAGCAGGCAGTGGGCCGAAATCACGCAGGTCCTGCACAAGCTGTGACTGCAGCTGGACTGGGGGAGTGCCTTGGCACAGAACCAGGGGGTGGGGGACTGCAGATGGGTTTGGTGCACTTGGCCGCTGGAAGCGGATTTATCAGAGAAGGGCACAGCCTCAGCACCCCTGATGGGAACCCCGTGGGTCGGGCAGGGCGGGTTCTGTGCCGCGGGCAGGAGCAGCGCTCCCTCGGCCGGGACAGGCTGTGCGTGCAGGTTGGTGCTGTGTCTCAGCAGCAAGGCAATGGTTACATCTCACCCCTCTCTCTGCAAACCAGCTCGGGCTCGGAGCTGAAGACGTGAGATGTCATTTCCTCTCTGCTACTGACCCGCTTGGCCCAGGCAGTGACCCCCCGTGAGTGCAGCGCCCGGGGCCGAGGGAGCTCAGCTCCGTCAGCTTTGGCAGGGCAGAACATCGCTGTAATTCCGCTGCAGGTCTGGGAATGTCACGGGGAAAAGTGTTTGTGGGGATATAAACGCTCAGGGAAAGCAGGCTCAGAGTCTGAGATGGATCACATATGTGGTTAAAGACAGGAGGAAACTGGAATGTAAGGAGCTCATAAAAGCTATAATGGCAAAAAAGTGATGTAGCAGAAGACTTGACTTGAGATTTTGCTTTGTCTTGTGTTGTTCTCTTCCGTGCCCATGAGCCTGCAGGCAGACACACTCTGAGAATGAGTTATGTAAGAAATAGGAGTTAAAAAATAAATCACCTGGTCTTCAAAATAGGTGCTGGTTCTGCGCCTACGCATCCCTCTGTAAAGCCTTTTTGCGAGGCTAATGTGGTTTTGTCAGCAAATATATTCAAGAGCAAATGCTTTGCTGGGATATTTTATGGCTAATGAACATGTTTGGTTGCTTTTGGCAGGAGTAACAATGTCAGTTTGTGTGTTATTGAGGGTGCAATATTCTTTATTTAATATCTGAGAACGGGAAGAGGCTCTTCAGTGACAGATGTGCTTTGTTGTGCTTGGAGAAGTTCACCCAGCTGTGGAGAGAAAGCACCTCAGCTGTGCACCCGAGCTGTCCTGCTGCCACAGCTCCTCGTGCTGCCGGGGCTGCGGGCACAGCAGCCTCACCAGCACGGGAGCCCTGGGCCTTTCCCAAACGCCTCCCAGCTAACCCAGCAGGGATCTCAGGGTCCCAGTCAGACCCACGGGGCTCTCTAGCCGAGTTCTGCCAAATGTTTCCATCCCTCTTCCCCCTCGTTTCAGCCCAGCAGGGCCCCCGTAACTCCTGCCCAGCCTCAGCCTCGGGCAGCCCTGTGGCACCTCTGTCACCGGTGGGGGCTGCTCCCTCTGGGGATCATCTCCAGGGGCGTGGAGATGGCAGCAAGACCTGGGGTTATGTTTGTGTCTCATCCTTTCCCTGGCAAAGGAGGCCGGGTGGGAAATACTCTCTCAGTTTGTCCGTGAGTTCCCCACCCAGGTCCGTGGGCAGTGCTGCGGGCAAGGGCGAGGCTCTGCAGAACAGGGAGAGTCCGAGAGGTAACAGCAAAACAATGACTGGATATATGCCTCTAGATCAAAGACACTTTTGTCTTTTCCCTTGCAAGTGTGATTTGTCTCTGGGAGGGGTGGTCAGCAGCGTGGGGCTCTGTGGGGTGAGGCCAGGGCACCCCCGAGACACCTGTGCTGTTCCCTTCTCTGGGGTCTCCTCTCTCACCTCGTTGTGTTTGCCCGCTGTGGGAGAAGGTGTTTGCGGAATGTCCCTGTCCTGAGCGTGGTGACTGCCTGGCTTCCCCTCCAGGGGTGGGGCAGTCAGCAGGATTGCAGCTTTGGGACTTCATCTGCCCGAGGTTTTAGTGGCAGATCAGGGGCTGGCACCTTCCATTCATGCCAAGAGTCTTGTGACAATTCACAGCAGCCAAAACTTGCTGCTTTGTCTCCATTTTTGTTGATCAAATTTGCATGTAAACTCATTTAATAAACTGCATTAGCAGCTATGGGAACTCTTGACTTAGAGCTGCTGCTGTAGATCCCAAACATAACCCAGCTGTGTTTTGCAAAATGAAATTTTGGTCCCATGCAGATGCCAGAGCCAGGGGTGGTAGAGTAGAAATGATGACAGATGTATCATACTGTGCCTGTTTGCTTTAGGGAGGAGAGAGAAATCCCACAAAGGGTGATGGAAAGCTCTGCTCACATCAGGCCCGTGTGAGCAGCCCTCAGATTTTCCAGCATTAAGCAAAGCATGAAGGTTCCTGACAGGCCACATGTACTGAGTGGGTCAGAAATAATCACTATTTAAATGTCCCCGAGTACTGATTTCTGAAGGAAATCTCCGTGGCTGGTGGCAGGACTGTAATATCAGACGTATAATGTGAAATTTAATGTGTCTCCAGCTAATTGTTCACATGATGGACAATAATGGCCCCAAATAAACAGCTGTAAAGGGTCTTTAGTCTGCTCTAAAACAACTTGAGGGGAAGCCTTTATTTGCTTTGTTTTCCTGTTTTATTTGGTTTTTCTTCCACTAAACTGAACATTTACATTTTATGAAAATGCTGCCTAAATGATCCCCATGAAACAACCCTGTTTACTTGTTAATCCCACCTTTGACTGGCGAGGGGATCTGGGATTGACTCTGAACAGCAGCACCTGAGCAGCTGGTTCCCAGTGCTGACTGGAATCAGGTATTTTATTCTGGTTCAGCAGTCCCTGCACTTTGACTGACTGGGAAGGGTTGTACAGACATCAGCCTCCCTTTGCAAGACCAAATCTTGCCCTTTCCCTCCCAAAAATGTAGCTGGAAGGGGGGTACAGGCTTTTCTCCTCGCCTGTGTGACGTGAGGCTTGGGCTCAGTCCAGCCTGGGAGCTCCTGGTCCCCCTCCCCTGGGGTGAATCCCATCTCCCACTGCCAGGCTTCCTGGGAGAGGGATTGTGCTGAAGGCCTTACCCTGTGTGTGAGGAGAAAATTCCCTGCCTCGGGAGGCACTTGCTCCCCTGGGAGTGTGTCCTGCCACCAGCCACTCCTGATTTTCTGTGTACATCTGCAGTTCTTTTAGGGCCCAATTGACTGAGCATAACCTGAGCAGGATAATTTAATATTATTAGTATCATTAATATCATTGCAGCAATCTAATTAGGGCCTGAATGAGCTGGGTACTGGATTTCCCTCAGAATTTTATATTTCTTTCATCTTCCTTCCCTGCCCTGTGTTGTTATGCCTTGCACACGAGATGCAATGAGGAAATTGCTGTCCCATTGATGCTGAGGCCTCAGAAAGGGAAAACGGGCACCAAATAATTTGACTGGGAAATGCTGGTCTTTGAATCAGCTGGGGAATTAGGAGGATAAATAAATGCAGGCATTTCTGAGTTGGCAGGCGCTCGGAAGAGAAACGCTCTCCAAATTACACACGCCTGCTTGGTTCCCTCTCCTTACTGCCCTTTCCACACTGGGCGTTGTGTGTTGGGTTTGGCAGAAGCAGAACTTTTTCACAGGCACAAATAACAGAAAAAATAAGAAGTTATTAGCTCATCAGAGAGATAAACAAAGATAAAGGGCTAATCCTTTCCTCAAACCTTAGGTAAGGTCGACTCGTGGCTGCGCCATGAAAAACAGCTCTGAAAAGGAGTTTTCAGGAGAAAAACCAGAATTCCTGGTTTTGCTTCTGGATGTGCCATTGTCATCCAGGCTTGTTCTTGAGGACTTGAACTTGCCAGCTGTGGAGCCTTGTGAGCATGTTAGAAACAAGTGTTGGATTTCAGCTGCTGAGCTGCTCTGCCCTCGTGCTGAGCTGGGGTTTTGGGCTGTGTCTATGGCTTTGGGGCTTTCCTCTCACCCTGCACAATGAAAAACTCTGCTGTGGCTGCCCCTGGATCCCTGGCAGTACCCAAGGCCAGGCTGGACACTGGGGCTGGGAGCAGCCTGGGACAGTGGGAGGTGTCCCTGCCGTGGCACGGGTGGCACTGGATGGGCTTTAAGGTCCCTTCCAAACCAGTGTGGGATTCTGTGATGATTCAGATTTTCCCTCATTCTAAGCCACTTCAGGATAAAAAATTGCCTTGGATTAGCTCTGCTTTCAGAAGATAGTTTTGCCCTAACCTATCCATTTAAAGAGACAAGAACTATGTGTTATAAATGCACATTTGGAAGCACATGCTCTTTTTTTAATTAAAAAAATATTATGCAGGGGCTGCAGGATGAATACTGAAGGTGCATTGTCCACCCCCTCCCATTAGTGAGAAGACAACACAAAGCTGTAGGCAGATATAAAAGCATTAAAATAATTAATTTTCCGTTTTATTGTGTGTCAACAGAAATGTATAATAATAAGCATTTTTGCAAAAATTGTGGATTAAGCATTTTTCTCTACATCAGTGGTGTGCTGGAAATGTCCTTGCTTTAATGTAGAACAAATGGCCCTTGGATCTCATTAAAGATGGTGTTGTGAGAGCTCAGAGGAACTCTCGGTGCTGCTGGGGTAGAGCAGGTGGGGCTGCTAAAAACCAGTAACAAATATGAAGCGAAAGACGAAGGAAGAGCAGGAATGAAAGAGGGAAATAAAGGAGGGCTAACAATTGCTTATCGTGACACCACCAGGGAGGAGGCGCAGTGTGGGAGCCAGGTGCTGGGATTATTTGGGAGTTTCCTGCCACGATGAATTGAATGTGTTGGATGGGATGTGACTGCTGGGGGCACCTCGAGTGCCGGGTCCAGTTCCGGGCCCTCTCCTTGCACGGAAAACATCGTGGGGCTGGGGCATGTCTGGGGAAGGGAAGGGAGCTGGGGAGGGAAGGGCTGGAGGGTCAGCGAGGAGTGACCCAGGGGTGGCGTGGGCTCAGGGCTGGACCCCAGGGTCCACCCTCAGGGGCTCCGTGAGCGCGGGATCCCTCTCGGCTGAACCCTGCGTGGGACAGGAGCGGCACAGGAGGGGCCTCTCCCCACAGCCTGCGGGGAGGGAAGGGCTGAAAGTGAAATGAGATTTTCCCACTAGAGGAGCACCCAGCTGGAGCCCTGACCCCAGTAGCACAGCCCGAGCCCCCCCAGCCCCCCCAGTGCCGCAACGGTGTCCCAGCCCAAGGGCACTGGGGTCCGTTCCCAGAGCCCCAGGCTGTCCCTGTCCTGCTGGCGCGGGAGCGGCCGTGGGAGCTGGCCCCGTGTCTGCCAGCAGCCCTGAGGAGCGCTCTTTCCACGCGAGCTCCTGCGGCTCCTGGCACCGTGGGCTCCCTGCCCACGCCAGGGCTTCCCAGGAGCTGTCACAGCACTAATGAGAGCCAGAAATTGGAGCTGAGCAGTCCCTGGCTGAGACTGATCCTGGGGGCATTTTCCTCCTTAATCAGGATGTGAATCAGCAGGTGGGAAGATGAGGGTCTGGCGTTAGGGAATGTCGTCACTGTCTTTTGACATTTGGGATTTGTGCTGACAATGAAAATTGCAGGTACTTTTAGGCTGGAAGCCTTTGAGAAGTGATGAGTTTCTGTCATTTTCAAGTAGGAAATTGTGATTTGCCTGATCAGCATGTGTTTAAGGACAAGACTCAGTGGCTGCTGTGCCAGGAGAGCAGAAACTGGACAGGCAGCAGCAGGAGAAACCAGGACAAAATATATGGGATGACATTTAACTTCTGTTTGTATGGAAGGGATTTAAGATAATTAATGCAGCAGAGCAGGAAAATTCTCAGAGGTTTTGCTTTTCCTCTGAAGTAGTTTTCTATTGAAGCATCTTCAGAACCCCAAACCACTCACCAGCCTGAGAGGCCTCGTATGGGTCAGGAGGCTGCACGGGGCCGATGCTCCCTCTCACCAGTGGAGGGTTCCCGTGGGGTTACCCTGGAAGGAGGGAGGAAAAACAGCTACCAGGGGCAGGGCTGGACTGCAGAGCTCAGGGCTGGGTCGGGATGCTCTGGGGGGAGTAGGGGTGCCAGCAGAGATGCTCTGGTGACAGCGTGGATCCAGGGGAGGAGGCACCGTGATCCTGGGGTTGGTGCTTCCCACCCCTGCCCTGCCCTGCCCATGGGTTGGAAGCTGCTGTGAGGGAGCTGGGTTTTGACTTGGATCTAAAACAAGAAGACAGAGAGGAAACAGAGAGGTAGGAGAGAGCTCTGCCTCATTCTGGGGTGCCTGGGTGTCAGACCAACGCTGAGGGTGGCTCCGGAGAGGAGCTGGGAACCGCAGAGGGGCAGGGGTGGGATGGAGGTGCTGGAACCAGTGGAGGGGCTGGGATGGCACCGTGGTGCTGGGCCCCATGGAGGGGCTGGGGTGGGATGGGATGGGATGGGATGGGATGGGATGGGAGCAGAGTCAGTTCCCACAGCCGGGGCAGGAACACAGCCGCTTCCCGGCGTTCATGTGCTGCTGCAGCAGAAACAATCCTTCTGTTTCAAGGGAGGGTTTGGGGTCTCTGGGAGTTCTCTGTTATCCTGCAGAGGAGTTAAGGCTGCTCTGCTCAGTGCAGGGATTTGTTTGGCACGAGCCAGAACTGGTGGGGTTTTTGCCCCACCACCCTGCAGGCTCAGTGCTGGCACAGGGCTTCCCTGGCGATCCCTGCAGCCAGGGAAGTTAAAAGGAGTTGCGGTGCGAGGTGAAACACCGTGTCTGGGCCAGGCACTGGAGCAGCTCTGCATCCTCTCTGGCAGCCTGGCTTATCATCACTGTTATCTCTTGAAGGGATTTCAGTTGATATTTTGCTGAAGACTCTGCTGAGGATGTGTTACTGACATACTCTTAGCTTAAAACCATTATCATGGTAAATCCCTGGATTTAAAAACTAATTACAAGACATTAATAGCTGAGCCTAAAGAGCTAAGTCATGCAAATATTGCTGTCTGCAAAGTGGAATATACACAAATGTTTGAACTGCTGAGTTAGGAGCTGCAGTCTGGAGGTGGCAATAAATCTGAGCCCAGTCCTCGCCGCTGGCTTCTGTGTGTCCGTGAAATTAATGGCACCATCATTATGAAAGTGGTATCGGGGAACGTGGCTATTCTCTTCCCTGGGTAGGTTAATTACCACTAATGTAATTATTTTTGTACTGATTTTTATTTTAATCAAACATTGCACGAAACAATTAAGTTCAGAACAAATGGCTTATTATGGAAATGTTTGTGGCGGAGGGAAGCAAAGCAGCAATGTTTGAATTATACACAGATATTGAGTTACTTTATTCATTAAAATGAACAATTACATTGGGCCTTATGAGACAGACTAAGCATTTCTTGTTAATGTTTGTTCTATAGAGAACATAATGAGAATATATATTGTGAGTGGATCCAGTCCCTCTGGCTCGAGGCTTGCAGGAACTGGGGGATGCGTGGGGGAAGGGAGAAAATCCTTCCCAAATCAGCCAGAACTGCAGTGGAGGGGGGCTCCCTGTGGCCCTGGGCACTGACTTGGCCAGGTGTGAAGTTCAAGGTGTGACATTGTTGGCTCGCTGTGGGTACAATGTGTGGCTGCCTCTGGCAATGCCGTCGGTTTGGGAAGAATAAATTCCCTCACCCCTGGACTGAAATGGAAGGTTCTACATAAAAACCCCAGATTTTTCTATTGATTGCAAGAGCACTTCCTCACAACGTATGAAATTTTTTGCTTCCTGCTTTGTAGGCCATGATAGGCATTTTCAGCTAATCCTCCGAGGTAATAAAAAGGTGTGTAGACGTGGGACGAATTTTCTTTCAAAAATGCACTTTTCTGAGTGCGGAAGGTGTCTGTGGTTTGACTCAGGTTCTCACCCCCTGCTGCAGGTGTTGGTGCCCAGCGTTCTCTCACAGGCACTTTGCATCCTAAATTTTCTCCAGAAACAGCAGAACTCTGCAAATCTGTCCAAGGCCAGCGCTAGAGCTCTTGTGGTGTCATCCTAGGAGGCCAGGAAAAGGACTCCCCTTAATTCTGCCTGATGTTCTCTTTATCTCTTTCCCCTCAGTATCTGTGCAGAATGAAGTACCTTTAGGCTGTCCCAGGCACCAGCAATGCCATGGAATATGTTTGAGAATATGGAAATCCATCCTTGTGTAGCCACGAGGGAAGCAGGGCTGTGATAACACATTAATCAGTCTGTGGTTCCGAAGATACTCACGTGTGGGAAATTGGTGAAAATCATTTCGCTGATGCAGACTGGGTCAAAATCCACGTGGTTGGGATGATCTCATTTTGTATCGGTGCCTGCTGCAAAAAGGCATCGGGGAGTGGCTGTGGGTGTTAATCAGGACAGGAAATGAAGGCTCTGCACTGGCTGGAGGCCTCGCTCTCAGGTGTGAAAACTCAGGTAAGTCACAGCTGCCTTGTCTCACCCTGCCTTGGAAAAGGGACACAAATCGGGGATTCAGAAGAGTAAAAGAAGCAGCAGTGTCAGTCAGACGCTTTCCTAAGGAATTGCTGTGACATTTCCCCGTGTTTATGGTTCACCAGTCTCAGCCCTGGCTCCCCTCTGTGCCCCCTCCCTGCCTCTCTCTGCTGGCATCGCCCTCTGTGCCTCTGCAGCGAGGGGGTCACAGGGACACGTCCGGGTTCCTCAGCCCCTCCTCGCTCTCACAGCCCTGCAGCTCAGCTCCTTGTTAGCCCTGTGCTGGAGCAGGGATGGAGTCGGGCACGGAAATGGATTTCCTGGCTCCTTGCACTGCCAGTGAGACCAAAGTACCGTTTATCAGTGCAATTAAATGAGTCTTTGTATTTCCCTTTATCATCAGCACTCCCTTGCCTCCTGCAAGCTGCACACCTTCAGCTCAGCGGAGTAGGAGAGAGGAGTTCATGGATCTTTTCTCTTCCCCAGAATACTGAAGGTTAATGAAGTTTCCCAGGCAGTGGCAGACCTCTAGAATATCTCTTATTGAGGGATTATTTTTACAGCATTCACAGAGAGACTCTTGGTACTCCAATATTTGAGCAGTGTGTGACTTCAGGGTTTGGTGTTTTCATGTACACAAAATAAAGATGACACAGGATTTATTTGGATTTAAATTAGGAAAGTGAAACTTAATCCTTCAATGTAAGACTTGCTCACCCAAGTCTTCCTGTCTACATAGATAATTAAGGCAGCTGATTGAGGAAACTCATCTTAGAATTTCGACTTGTAGGGAAAATTGTGGAGCTTGTCAGCATCTAAGTGACCTAAAGAAAAATAGCTGAAATGTTGTTTTTAATAACACTTATTCACATCTATCCCAGGGGATCAGGCTTTGTGTTTGGGACAGACACACACACAGAGCAGCTGCTGGAGCCACTGAGGTGCTGCTGGGAGCTGGGCTGGTAACTGGTGTCAGTGCCAGGACCTTCCCAGGCTTCCAGTCTGGGCTGTTTCACTGGGGCTCCAGTGCTAATTCCTTCGTGTTCTTGGAAGCTGGTGAGTGGCTTTAGTTGGGCATAGTTTGAAATGATTTGTGAGTCTTAATTTTCCACAGTGCTTGGGAGCCTTTGTCACATACCGTGGAGTTCGGGATTCTCCAGACTGCAGAGCAAGTGAGACTTTCCGTATATTTAATATAATCACTTATCATTTGCATTCCCAGAAGCACGTGTGGTATTTCAAAAGCTGAATGTGACTTTGAAATGAAATATTATCTAATTATTGCGTTTTTCAGTGATGACCATTTTCTTTGTCCTTCATATTTCTTACCTGGCTCGTAGAGCAGACCTTCCCCCATTCTCACTGATCCCGTGCCCTATAGAGAACATATTTCCACCTCATTTCAAATCTTCCCCTGGTCAGTAGCAGTTCCAGGAAGGGACATCTCTGTTCTGCCTCGGTAAGAAGCCCCAAGGTTCGTGGAAAGCAGCCTTGCAAATATAAGTCCTGCCTTCCCTCAAGGATTGCAATGTTCCTAATAATTTTCATGAAAAAACAGGTTTTTGCTCTCCTGGTTTATCTGGCGTTGTGTGTCGTTCCCTCAGACTTAACCACAAATAGAAATGAAGAATGGAGGCAGTAAACACAGTTAGGCACCGGAGCCCCACACAGAGGCCCCAGTGTGTGGTTCCAGGAGTCTGCCACGTGGGACGTTTATCCGGCTGGGCTGTGTGTGCTGGGGTTCCCCTGGGTCCCCCCCTTCGTTCCCAGCTCGTGTCTGCGGCAGGCACACGTACCCCGGAGCCTGTCCGTGCCCCTGTCCCACGGAGACGCAGCGGGGAGGAGGGTGTGTGCAGCCAGCCCTAACCCCGAGCCTGTCCGTGCCCCTGTCCCACGGAGACGCAGCGGGGAGGAGGGTGTGTGCAGCCAGCCCTAACCCCGAGCCTGTCTGTGTCCCTGTCCCGCAGATCGAGGAGATGCAGTGGGGCGGGGGCGTGCGCTCCGTGCCCCCCTCGGTGTGCAGCCAGCCGTGCCGGCCGGGCGAGAGGAAGAAGATGGTGAAGGGGATGCCGTGCTGCTGGCACTGCGAGCTGTGCGACGGGTACCAGTACCAGGCCGACGAGGTCACCTGCCTGCTCTGCTCCTACAACGAGCGGCCCAACGAGAACCGCACCGGCTGCCGCTCCATCCCCATCATCAAGCTGGAGTGGCACTCGCCCTGGGCCGTCATCCCCGTCTTCTTGGCCATGCTGGGGATCATCGCCACCATCTTCGTCATGGCCACGTTCATCCGCTACAACGACACGCCGATCGTGCGGGCCTCGGGCCGGGAGCTCAGCTACGTGCTGCTGACCGGCATCTTCCTGTGCTACATCATCACCTTCCTGATGATCGCCAAGCCCGACGTGGCCGTCTGCTCCTTCCGCAGGATCTTCCTGGGGCTGGGCATGTGCATCAGCTACGCGGCCCTGCTGACCAAGACCAACCGCATCTACCGCATCTTCGAGCAGGGCAAGAAGTCGGTGACTGCGCCCAGGCTGATCAGCCCCACCTCGCAGCTGGCCATCACCTCCAGCTTGATATCGGTCCAGCTGCTGGGGGTCTTTATTTGGTTTGCAGTTGACCCGCCCAACATCATCATAGATTATGATGAGCAGAAAACTATGAACCCCGATCAGGCCAGAGGAGTTCTCAAATGTGACATTACGGATCTACAAATCATTTGTTCCTTGGGTTATAGCATTCTGCTCATGGTGACGTGCACTGTGTATGCCATCAAGACTCGGGGGGTCCCAGAGAATTTTAATGAAGCCAAACCCATTGGATTCACTATGTACACTACCTGTATAGTATGGCTTGCCTTCATTCCAATATTTTTTGGCACTGCCCAGTCAGCCGAAAAGGTAGGTGAGAGTGCACAGGTACCTCAGGATTCACTGTGGTTGTAACGACGTGCTGGTGTCAGCTTTCCGTGGATTTCCAGCTGAGCTCTCCAGTCAGCTCATTCCTGACTCACGGGCAATCTATGGCACTGTTTTCCTTCCCCGTTTAGCTCCTGGGCCATTCATTTGATAAACTGGCAAATGATCAATAGCAATCACATTAGCCGTTAGTTTTATTGTTGCATCTATTTCAATTGTTTCTTTTCAGTAGGATAAGTGGGAATTAGCTGTCATATTATGCACAAAGAGGCATCTCCTAACTAAATCATTCTGCATACAAGATGTCAGCAAGAAAACTGT
Source organism: Gymnorhina tibicen (assembly GCA_013399875.1). Classification (NCBI taxonomy): domain Eukaryota; kingdom Metazoa; phylum Chordata; class Aves; order Passeriformes; family Artamidae; genus Gymnorhina; species Gymnorhina tibicen. The sequence continues at coordinate 410,613 of VXAZ01009688.1, forward strand.
CAAAAAATACTCAGGCAGACTCCTGTGCCTCTGGACCTGAGCCCTGAGGGCAGTGTGGAGTCTGATGAGTGCTCTGCTCACAGAACAGCCCCAGGACACATTTACACCACGGTGTAAAGGGCCTGTCCTGAGCTCCCCTGGCTGAGCCCAGTGGCTCCAGCTGATGCTCCATGATGCAGATTCACTTTTAGTTCTCTCTGGAGAAAAGCTGTCATTTCAGAGGGGTTTGGCAAATACCTCCATGCCCAGTATTTAGAGAGCAATGGCAATACTGGGCTGCCCTGAACTGCTGCCGGTCTGTTTTACCCCTCCACCTCACCCCAGCCTGGAGGAAACTGCTGCCACATCCTTACCTGTGCTGTGCTCCTGAATCCAGGCATCACTCACCTGCCTCACGTGCTCCCCCCAGCCCTTGCATGGATGTGGTAGCATGCTTTATCCCCAGACCCTGAACCCACGCTGCCCTGTGCAGGAAACAGCTTTGGCTCCTTGTTCCTCTTTTTCACCTCTATTTTTGTTTTCCATTTGTTCTCAAATCCAGAACTGGGGCAGGCTCAGTGCTGTGGATGGAATTATTGTGTCTTTTTAATGGGTGAGCAAATTTCAGAGCCCAGCTGGCAGGCCTCCCTTCGAGCAGGGCTGTCAGTCCCAAAGAGGCAGTGGCTGAACCCGGGGCTGCTGAGGCGAAGCTGCGGGAACCCAGCGGGGTCACTGGGGCGGGTCCTGCAGGGCTCTCCCCGGGGAAGGGGCTCACGGAGCTTTGTTCTCTGCAGCTCAGCAGCTTGTAGAGACCTGCAGCTGCTTTGGCCTCAGCTTTGGCCCTCAGAGGAGGAGGGGATCACCCAGGAGGGAGCCTGCTGGCGGAAGAGGGAATCACCCAGGGTGGCCAGGCAGGAACAGAGGTTATGGAGAGGTTTCCATGGATCCTCTCACCTCTGCACTGGTCTTTCCAGAGCCATTGCATCCCTAGAGGGAATTAATTTCAATTGGAAAGGAGACCTTCCAAGGCGTACAAACACTTCAAACGCCTCTGCTGTCCCTGTTTAGGGTGAGATAAGGAACAGCAGCAGCAGCTCTGACTGCAGTGGGGTCTGTTTGTACCTGGCTCTGACACGGGGGGTGCTGAGCAGCTCTCGGGCTCCCTGCGTGGGAGTGGGGCCTGCAGGGGACTGAGATGAAGTGCTTGGAATTGTTGTCTGCAAAGATTTAACCAGGTGATACTAAACCACACAGAATTCCAGAGGCTGCTGCCAGCACTCAGAGTTGTTCAGCAGCAAAAGCTGGAGGTGTCCGTGTAGTCCTGGGGCTGAATTAAACCTGGACTCTGGAAGCACTGGGCTCTCACACAGCCCCTGCAGGACAGCAGAGATGATGATGAACTTGATCTCACACAGAGCACAGAGGAGGGCACAGGGCAGGAGAAGCAGCCCCTCACTGCGCTGTGCCCCAGCCCGGGGACACTGGGGACGTTGGGGACAGGGACAGCAGTGGCTGCTCCGTGCTGCTGGGGCTCAGCCCCATTCCTTGGGCTGGAAGCTGCTCTGTCTGGTCCAGCAAAGCCCCCGGCGTGACCCTCCCTGTGCCGTGGCCGTGCGTGGAGGGCCCCAGGTGCACTCCCTGTCCCTGTGTCCCTGTGTCCCTGTGTCCCTGCAGGCCTGTGCAGCTCCTGGGCTGTGGCACCAGTGCACGGTGCCAGACCCCAGTGCTGGCCCTGCTCCTGGGGCTTTCCCCTCTGTGCCCTGCACGGAGCTGCAGCTGCAGGAGCTTTGCTGCTTTTCTTTCTTTTCTGTCACTCCTTTTGGGTGGGGGTGCAGGGACTGTGCTTTTTGGTGCTTGCTACTGATTTCCTGTCAGATACTTCCTCTGGAAAATATTGTGCCTTAGCTTAGCCACGCACGTCTGTGCTGAAATGGAAATTGCACCTGCTGAAAAATCTCATGCAGCACAATCTTTTAAACTGAGGAATGGGGTTATATATAACACTGTGGGTTTCAGCGTATGGATTTATTTTATTTTATCGATAAATACAAGCATAATGTTGTTCGGTAGAAGGCATATTGAAAACACCTGCCTTGTTCAGGGTAGAGAATAACACCTCCTACAACAAAAGAAACCCCTAGCAATGTGCTGCAGGTAATTCATAAAAGGTGAATAATTCAAGCAGGAGCTGTTGCAGCAGGAGGGAGGCAGGGTGGTGTAAGAAAGGCCAGAAATCCGAGTTTCTCCAGGATGCAGATGAACCATGAGGTGGCATGTGGTGAAAGCAGATTTCAGACCTTTTTACAGCTTGAGTTTACTCAACCTGTTTCTGTGTCCACGATCAGAAATGGAGAGGACACGTGGCTGGTTGTGGTTCATGGGCCAGCTGTGGTTTTTGGGCGTGGCAATGCAGCAGGTGGATGCCACGGGTGTGGAATGTGCTCGTCCTTCCCGCGTGCCAGCGCTCTCGGGTTCCCTTGGCTCTCAGAGCTCTCAGAGCTCTCAGAGCTCCGTGCCGGGGCACTCTGCAGCTCTGGGGGCTGTGTTCTCCTGGATCTGGGATATATCCTAAAAATGCTGTGCGACCTCTGAGGAGCAGGACAGTTCTGGGAGCAGGAATTGTGCTGTCTCTGCTCATGAAGATCCTTCCTTCAGTGGGTATTTGATAGAAAGACACTTAATGGCTTTTAGCTGAAGGAGGGGAGATTCAGACTGGATTTCTGGAAGGAATTCCACCCTGTGAGGGTGGGGAGGTGCCGGCACAGGGTGCCCAGAGGAGCTGAATATTCCCCTAACATCTCATTTTCTCAGATTATGTCACTGGGCTGATAGAGAGAGAGATGTCATCATTATATTTTCATGTTTCGTAGAGGTTCTGCTGCCTCAGAGCTGTGATTGCTTTTATTTAGTAATTGTGCCAAGATTAAAATAATACATTTCTGGATGTGTTTACAAGCCAGTGAGAACTGTCAGCGTGCTCCTCAATATATCCTGCCAGTGGGATTTTTTCTTGAGCGACTTTCAGGGCTTTTTGCAAGTTAAAAAAGTTCTAATCATGACTGAGTGAGGGGTGACTGTTGTTCAGCCAGTGTGGTCATCCTGCTTGGGAGCTTTATTCCTCCTGCAGCGATGAGAAACAGGGAACAGGTGAAATAGGGAAAAGAGTTGTGACCTTCCCTCAGCTTATTTCTGCATGAACTTTCAATTGTAAATGGTTGGGGTTTCTGGGGGGGTTTTGTAGGTTTGTGTAACACAACCACTATGAAATTCAGAGTCCCTAATCCCATCAGCTCTTCCACCTTCCTTCTTGTTTCTCTATTTTTTGTCAGTGCCCCTTTTATTCAAATCAATAAGCAGGGCAAGCCAGGCATATTTGGCAGCAACACTTTTACTTACTGTGCTGAGTGTTCCATAAATACTGTAATTTGAAGGCACATGCAAAATGGGTCCTTGTTCAGATTAAATAATGTCACATTAGCACAGGAGCACTTCAGTCTATGTTCTATTTTTTGGTGGAACTAAGTTACCCTTCAATTCTCTGTAACACAAATACCAATTAGCCAGGTAGGACACACTTTTATTTTCTCCCTTGGGAAGGCTTGAGCTGACAGTTGCTATAGCAACTCTACATATGCGGATTTGGGAGTTATGAGGAATTTAATGCAACATTTGTTGGTTTTACACTGTTGGATCGTGGAGGAGATCAGGCTTTGAGGCTCCCAGGGAATGTGACTGAATCTGCCATGATTTGGGCTCACACAGGGACAGTGGTGGATTGCAGCTTTTGTTTAAAGGAGGACTCTGATAACAGGAATTTCTCTCATTGATGCACTTTCGCTTCACCCATCACTTCATTATCTAAGTTCCTAATTTTATCCAGCCTCGATTGTATCCCTGAGAACACCCTGGAATTTAAGGATCTGACAGTAGAGGTGTCCTGAGTCAAGCCTGAACTAAAGAGCAGCTTCACCTCAATTGCAGTTCAGACCCTCCAGGCTGGAGCCACGAGGTCTGGAGATCCTCCAAGCACAGAGTATTCAATAAAATCCACTTTTGTGGAGCACTGGAGTTCTGCATTTTAATTGAGGAGAAATTAGGTGTTCTTTGAAATCTCAAAGTGAAATAATCAGTGGAATTTTTGGCAGGCTGATAACCTTCGCCACAAAAGTGATCCTGGCCTAGGTTTTTATCAGGTTATATAACAACACTGCTGAAAAGTGTATAAAAACCCTTATGAAAACCTTTCAGTGTCTATAGAGTTTCAATTCTAATTTCCGTAGAACTAATCAAAAATTTTAAGCACAGCTTCTGGGTAAAGTTCTCAGCACGATTTACTTTATTACCTTCAGCATTCATTTGGCCTTCCCAGTGGGAAGGGAGGCTGTGACCAGTCAAACCCCAGCCAAATTAAAAAGCTTTTAAGGAGTCGCTGCTGCTAATGGTTTAACCCTAAGCAGGAGCTCGGGGTTTCCGTCTGTGTGGCTGAACTGGTGAGTGCTGCAGGAGTCCCGGGCTCTGGAGCTGCTGATCTTTGGCCACCTGCCTGTCTTCTTCTCCCTGGCGCTCTGGGGGGAGGTTTGTTCCCTGAACAGACACCCACAGACCCACCACCCCCTGGCTAGATTGGGTTATGGCTCCTGGGGGAGAGCACACCCCGGGAAATACGGGGTGTTACTGACTGGGCTGGTTCCTGGTGTCCGCTGAGCGCCCCAGGGAGTCAGGAGCACCAGGGGCTCTGCAACAGCTCCCTCTGCCATGAAGGCTGGAAAAGAGAAGGAAAAATAGCAAGGAAAACTTGGTGCCTAAACTTGGGCACCTGGGATTTGTGGGTGTCCCACAGCCTCACACTCGAGTGCAGCAGAGAGAAGGGGGGGATTTGTCACCTGTGTTTGATGTGACAGGGATGGCTTGGGAAGGAGGGAATGGCCTCTGTGACAGGGTAAGGGTGGTTGGGAAGGAGGGAATGGCCTCTGTGAAATGGCAGGGGTGGTTGGGAAGGAGGGAATGGCCTCTGTGACGGGACAGGGGTGGTTGGGAAGGAGGGAATGGCCTCTGTGACGGGGCAGGGGTGGTTTGGACTCACATGGGGAAAGGCAAACCAGAGCCTGGGTAGAAAACTCGTGGGATGGGTGGGTGTGAAAAAGGGCTGAGGTTGATGCTGCAGGGCCTGCTCTGCCCTGGGTCCTGCCAGGGGCTGGCTGAGGGTTGGCTGCTGGCCCTGGGGGCACAGAGGTGGCTGTGGCATGGGCTGTCCCTGCCCCCAGGGAGCACCGGCGTGGGAACACGGGTGTACTTTGGGGTCGTGGCTGTGCTTTGAAGAACACTTGGAGCTGGTTTAGGTTGTGGCTGTGCAGGATGTGCCTGAGGGGAAGATTTGGCAAACCGAAGTGGGCAGAATTATTCCCCCAGGATTTGGCCAGGCTGTGGGAGGTGACACCGCTGCTCTTCAAGGTGGTGTCTTGAAAAAACAAAGACACTTTGGTAAGAAATAGATCACCCACAGCGCTGCACTGTATTCCCAAGCCAGGGCTGTCCTGGGAAACGGATTCCTGCCTTTGCTCGGTCCTGTCTGAGGGATCTCCCACCCAAGCAGCTGCCCATGTTCAGACCCGTGCTCAGCCAGGCAGCGGGAGGCTGCAGGACCACTGAAAATGCAGGTCTGCGTCGTCTCTATTGTCAGTGCAGGTATTTAAAGGCAGGGAACAGCACACGTGCACACTCTGAGTGAAATAAGGGCTGATTGGTGTAATTAGATCCTCCTCAGAAGACCATAAATTAATGGTGATTATGATTCTTGAAAGAACAGAAGCAGAAGGTACACGTAACGTCGCTCTGGTTTATCACATTTGCTGCATTGTAATGCTCCTTTAATGTTAATATGTACTTTTGTAGTAAAATCTAATTGCAAACACTGAGCAGGCAGAGCCCAAGGCCACAATCGTGTTCCACATAATTACCTGGGGAGGGGGGGCTCCCCCAGCCAGCGGTGCCACCAGCAGGGCCAGGTAGAGCAGGCACTGCTCTGCTCCACGGCACCGCTGACAGCCAGGGACGGGGCAGAGCTGGGAGGTAATTAACAGGCAATTCATTCGGTGAAATTTGCAGTTTTTGGGGCAGGTATCTCTGTCACGGAGCAGCAATACCACGTTTGGGTTTGTGTGCTGCCTCACTGGGGAGATGGGCTCATTCAGGCAGAAGTGACTTGGTTCCTGTCCCCACGGTGGTGCTGCGTCGCCCAGGGACCCTTTGAAGCCTCTGAGTGGCTGCTTTGATGTCTGATGTTGGCAGTGAGGGATCTCTTTGCTGTGATAATTCCAGCCTTTTCCATTCCCAGCTGTGCTGAGGAGACAGAAAAAAAAAATTATTTGGAAGATGGGAAAATAAATGGAACCCAGGAAGGAGAGGGCATTACAGAGGTGAAAATCACAGAATGTCCTGGGACTGAAGGGATCACAGGGATCATGGATCCAGCCCCAGGCCCTGCACAGACCCCCCAACAACCCCACCCTGGGCACCCCTGGCAGCGGTGCCCAAACGCCTCTGGAGCTCTGGGAGCCTCGGGGCTGTGCCCGTTCCCTGGGGAGCCTGGGCAGTGCCCAGCACCCTCTGGGGGCAGAACCTTTCCCTCATCTCCAGCCTGACCCTCCCGCCATGGCACTGGTGCAGCGCTGGGAGTTGGACCCAGCTCCTCCTCAGCCCTCTGTATCTCCATTTTGACCAGTTCACCGAAATCTGGACAATCTCAGATTGACTGGAACAGCAGATTTGGGAATATTTGTGGTGCTTTTCCACCTGTGAGCCCAGCTGTGGCAGAGGCACTTGCCTGTGGCTCTCAGCATCACCACCTCTGGGCAGGCCACAGCTGCCCCTGTCCTGCACACACACTAATGTCAAGAAACGGAGAAGTGGGGAAGGAAGGTCTCTTTTTCCCCTGGAATTTCTGGTGCATACTTAACTGCCTCTGGCTAAAAAGCAACACAATTTTTAAAGGAGAAAACGTGTAGGTGTTTAATGCATAGTGTTGACATGTACTATTTTTGTTCCTCATTTTTTTTTAGAAAATGTAGAATTGCCAGGAGGGTTTTACATCTGAAAAGCCATCTCTGCACGGGCCCCCTATCAACAGTTTTTATCTGCATCACAAACTGACAGCCCCTCACCGGGAAATAATTGCTGCTCCGTTGAGTCCGGAGCAGTAATTACTGTGTTGATGAAACTTTTCTCTTTGCTTGCGTTGTGATACCTCTGAATGTCAGACTCACTTGGGCTGACAACATAATTTCCCCAGCAGAGCTCTTGCATCCACCGTGCCATGCTGCTGGGCAGGGCTGGGGGTTTTCCACTTTGCTGAATTCCTGAGGCAGCAACGGGAAAACCTCGGCCTTGCAAAGCCCTGTCTTGGGATGAACACTGAGTGGTTCCCCCAGGAACAAGGGGTGGCTGTGCCGTTGTAGAATAGCTCTCCAGAGTTAGCTAAAAAGGAATCAATCACAAAATAATTCGCTCCAGAAAAGGGAGGGTTTGTTTGAATGTCTTTGCAGGTAGTTTCCATTTGTGATAATGTGTTTTCACATTTTCACATGGTTGGCATCGTGAAACCGTCCTTGAGAGTGTTCAGAACAAGTGTGAGTGTGGCACCGCAGGATGTGATGCGGTGGTGAACGTGGCGGTGGTGCTGGGTTGATGAGGAGACTTGGTGATCTCAAAGGTGATTCTGTGATTTTAATGAGTATTTTGAATTTCCTGCGTGTGCAAGGCTTGAGATGAGCGTATCACAAAGAGGATGTGGTTTCCCAGAGGGACTGATACATTCCTGCAACCCCGATTCTCGTCCAGCGTGCATTTTTGAGGAGATCCCGTTTCAGGGGTTCAGGCGGGGTATTCTGGGTGGCACTGGGAGGTCATTCTCCGTGCCAGTCCCTGCAGGATTGTCCCCAGGGTCAGCCAGAGGACAGGGTGCTCTGCTGGTGCTGGGGGGTAGAGTTCAGTCTGAGTTTTGCTGCAGAAAGCCTCGGCTCCCCTTTCGGCCGCTCTGTGCGAGGCAGAGTTAATGAGCTCCGCGGAGCATCCTGCAGCCCGTGGTGCCAGCCCGGCCCGGGTTTGTGGGAGCAGAGCACGGCCGGGCTCTGACCCCGGTGTTGTACAAACACAATCACGGTATTGGGAGTCACAGATAATGGCTGCTGATTCCCAGCTCATCCAGGAACAAAAGCAAAGCCCTGAAGGGCTTATTCAACACAATGTGAGTTATGCGGATGTTTCTCAGTTTCCTTGCAGAACGTGGATGCTGGAGTCAGGTTTGGTTTGGCCAGGGCTTTCAGCAGCAGGAATTGGTCCCTAAGCACTCCTGTCATCTCCTGTGAGGGGGTTATGAAAGCAGCCTGCAAAGGCCCCAGGTGGAGCAGCCCCTGCAGGAGCATCCTTCATTGCTGGCCTCACAGCTGGAGTGGAAATTTTCTTCTGTTTGTTTTAGAATAAACAGGAACAAAGTGGAAGGAGCATGGAAAACTGCCAGGAGAGGAGCAGGAAGAGCCAGGTGAAGTCTCGCTTGGAGAGAGCTCATGGTATGGGTGTCACAGAGAGTGACTTCCCACGGGCAGGGCCAGGGCATCATCCTGCTCCAAACCAGTGTGGAATGAAGAGAACGTTCAGCTTTGGAGTCAGCCATTCATGGAATGGTTTGGGCAGGAAGGGACTTAAAGCCCATCCAGTGCCACCCCTGCCATGGCAGGGACACCTCCCACTGTCCCAGGCTGCTCCAAGCCCCGTCCAGCCTGGCCTTGGGCACTGCCAGGGATCCAGGGGCAGCCACAGCTGCTCTGGGCACCCTGTGCCAGGGCCTGCCCTCACAGGAACAATTTCTTCCTGATATCTAATCTGCATCCACCCTCCTTCAACCAAAATTTTCCTCCAAAATCAGTGAAAAATCCCAAGCTGCAGGCAGTGGTAAGGGAATCTCCCCCCCCCAAAGCAAGGCCTCTGTGGATCATGGAGATGGCTGCAGTTTGCGCTGGGAGAGATCCTCTGACACCAAACGTCAGCTCCTCTGTGCACACCAGAGCTAAACACAGCTGGGTTTGCAGGGGGAGGGAAGAGCTGCTCTGCAAAGAGCATTTTCAGCCTAGCAAGGGCAATGTAATGCAAAGCATAAAGTAGGATTCTCTGTACGTAAGGGATGGACGCAAAAATATTGACTCGAAGGATTTATTTGTTGTTTTAAATGGTTTAAGCAGGCATGTAATAATAATAAAAGTGGAAACCATCATACTCAGTCATAGAAATTGCCTCGTGTTTTGTCTTTGAGGCATAAGCTTAGCAGAAGGTTAAAGAGAAACAACAGTGAATTCTTGTAGACTGAAGCAAAAAATTTGTGTCCCAACTGTACCATGTCAAAAGTGATTTGGGGCATGTTTATATTTCTGCATTTTGAAATAACAGCTTTTTAAACTCCGTGCTTGTTTCATCCGGGAGAATTGGGCAGAAGCAGCCGGTGGGGATCCTTCCCTGCAGCAGCAGAGCTGGGGGTCTAAGGTCCGGGGGGGTCAGTGCTGGGGAGGGGCCACAGCCACCAGGGACACGGCCATGGGCCCTGACCAGGTCACCCCGACACCGTTTGACCTGGCTGTGCTGGGAGGGAGGGTCCCTATCCCTGTCCCTGGGTGCCTGTCCCGGGGTGCCAGCAGGTCCTGGGTGCCTGTCCCAGGGTGCCAGCGGGTCCCTGCGTCCCCGGCAGTTTCGGAGACCCATGGTGGTGTTCATGGAGCAGAAAGAGGCTGGGAGCTGCTGTCAGGGGATCGGTGCCTTGTGACAAATGGAAAGGCTCTCAAAGGGAAGGAGTCTAGCCCATGACTGCCATGAAAGGAGCTGCTCTGATGCAGGGGTGGAAGAGAACGGGGAGGCTGGGGAAGAGGTCTGAGATCGCGTTTGTCCCGGTTTTCCCTGTTCAGGAAGGGGTCTCAGTGGGGCAGTGCTGCCGTCTCGCCGCGGGTGGTGTGAAAAAACCAAGGAAGACTTTTTCCTTCAGTACTTGGGTGGTTTGACATCGTTTCCATCGTTGCCTTTGCTGGCGGTGACGTGCCCGCTCTGCGCTGTCTCAGCAGCAGAAACCAAAGATCTAGACATTTTCTTTGCCAAACCGGGCAGTGGGGCTGGGAGGGGGTGGGCAGCACCCGAACCCACAGGGCACTGACAGGACGGGCTCCTCACCTGGACGTGTCCCAGCCGTGCCCCTGCTGATGGGGCAGCCCGTGTGCCGCAGAGCCGCGGTGACCCCGGTAATTGCCAGCCCTTCCTGAAGGGCTTCTCAGGCTTAGCGGGGCCAGCAGCGATGTCAGGGTTTCACCAAGGATTATTGGGTCTGCGGTGGCACTTGGCCTTTGAACGGCTGGAGTTTCTGTGGTGACAAACCCAGGTGGGGGAACGAGGTGAGACAAAGGATGGGTTGCTCGCTCAGCAATAACAGCTTTTCTTGCACTGTTAATTGCTCATTAAACACCATCCACTCAGCCCTTAACTGCCTCTGCCACAGCAGGGAAAGCCGAGGTTTAACCCTGGCCAGGCCCCGAGTCTCAAGGTTTCACCAGTGAAAAATAATGTGTGTATTGTAAATTGAATAACTCGAGTGTTCATAAGATCTGCGTTGGCCTTACCTCTAGAGACACTTATTTAAGAGAGTGCAGAGAGAGTAGGAGGACAAAACATGTGATGAACAATATGCTCTCATCTTCCTCTTGTTCCCTCTGATTTACATCTCCAGCATCAGAGCAGCCTGTAATGTTTAATGGAGATAATTAAATATCATTTGGAGACAAGATAGCTCTTTTTAGTAGTGGAACAGATCCTGCTTAACAACTGAGCTCGCAGCAGTAATTCAGCAGTAAGCTGGAGAGGAGATGCACTGGAAAGCTCAGCACAGACTGTCTTAGGTGGTGGGAAGGAAAAGCAATGGAAATCAATTAGTTTAGCCAAGGTGCTTAAACGTGATTACAGCTGAAGAAAGTCTTGTGAAAACTGGTATTAGGGAGTAGTTAAGATTTATTCTGGTGCCTTAATTGGAGGACCAAGGAAGTCAAGTGATTTGATTCTCCAGAACTTCAAAATCAATGTTGTTTTAGCAGGTTTTATTGACTGGAAGATGAAATCTGATAATGGCTGGAGATAAGAAAGGGAGGTCAGGGCCTGCAGTGTCCCCGCTGGTGCTGGCAGCGAGTGCAGAGCCGGGTTTGGCCTGACTCGGACCCGACAGGGCCTGCCTTGGGCACAGCCCGTGTGCCCGGCGGGGTGTGGGGCCGGGGGCCGCTCGGAGCCCGCCCGCGCCCAAAGCCGCGTTTCCCGGAGCCGGGCGGGTGGCGAGCCCCGCGGCACGGGTCCCGCTCGGATGCTGGCGGTGCCGGCAGCAGGCAGAGGCTGTCACGGAGCCGGGCTGTGTCTCCGGGCTCCCTCCCGCAGAGGGAAGGCGGCTGCGGGCCGCTCCGCGTCTCCCTCTTGCCCCGCAGCAGCGGCAGCAAATCGCTCGGGGAAGTTTCACAGCGGCTCACGGGCAGCGCTGAGGGCAGCAATAACCGGGCTCGGGGTTTCACCCTGTTCAAACGTGTTTAGTAAGTTACAGAGCCACACTGGTGACTGCGGGTCGCTAACTTCTGTCGGGCCACGGATGAGTTAAACATCTGAGCTGATTTGGGCTTAAAACCCGGATTTTTCTCCCCTTGTAATATTCCAGCTTGCTTTCAGTTTGAGTACCCCAAAGGAAGCTGCTGATAGGGAGCTCTGAATAATTCAGAGTGAATTGCGGTGTTATCTCTGAGGTATGACTGACGTGTGGGAGGCAATTTCAGAGTTAACTTGGAGCTGGTAATGAGGAACGGGAGCTGCGGTGGGATGGTGCAGGGCAGGGGATCGCTTCGTCAGACCGCGCTGGAGAATGGTTTGGATATTGCTGTAAATTGTCACCGCGGCGTCTAATTTGAGATGGAGAATTGGCTTATTCTTACAATAAAAAGGCAGCGTTGGATAATTAAGAGAGAAGCTCTTCCCTGATGCTCTGGATTAGCACTGATGCGCACGGGTACCTCCCAAAGATACGGGGGATCGTGGAACGACTGGCATTTGGCAGGTCCTAAAATGATAGACTTTTTGTAATTAAATCTCATTTAAATGAGTACCTAAATGATCTCGTATTGTGGGATTACCCATTCCCAGTTTAGCATAACAATAACCGCCCATCTGCGTGTCACAGAGCCCAAGGATTGCGTAAAGCAGCGCCGGGGCAGGAATTATGATGCACTGGGCAGTTGCCATGGCAACGGTGTGTTCTAATTGTGATACATTAGTAGCAACAAGAATTGGCTGGCTCAAGTCACTGAGTTAATTAAATGCGAACTCGCACCGGTCTGAAGGAATAATAGAGAAAATTAACACCTCCGAGTGCCCCCTGTAACACGGGAATGGCTGCGCGGAGATAATCCCAGCCCTTTCCGCCTTCCTGGTGCTCTCCTGCCCGCTGTTCTCCCGTGGGATGAGGGATGAGGGATGAGGAGGCGCTGGCCGAGGTGTGGAGGGGTCAGGGGAGCCCCTTTAGAGCAGGGCACTGCTGGATGTTGGGAAGCGCGGCAGGAACCCCCGCGCTGGGCAGGGGAGAGGGGCTGGCACGAACCTGGCTGTGCTCACACGAGCCTCGGAAGGGCATCTGCACCCACGGAGATGCTGCTGTTTGCTGGCAGAGTTTCAGGGTGAGCTGTTTGGGTTCATCGCTCTCGCGGGGACATCTGAGCTGTTGTCAGCAGCTGTGTGTGGGTCCAGCCTGTGTGGGGCTCGGGCTGCTGCCCACACCCCATGTCTGACCCTTTTTATTGATTGTTTTGAGGTTTAAATTGCTTTTCTTTACTGGAGGAATTATTTTCCTTGTGCCAGGGTTTAAACTCCTCATGGTGGCTGGTCAGGAACAAAGGCTTTGCTGCCTTATCCAGGAATGTTCCATTCTTTCAGGCAGCTCTACCACACTCCCTATTCACTTTCATCCTTCAGAAAATTAAATCATTTTCACAGAATGGTTTGGGTGGGAAGGACCTGAAAGCCCATCCAGTGCCACCCCTGCCATGGGCAGGGAGGGACACCTTCCACTATCCCAGACTGCTCCAAACCCTGTCCAACCTGGCCTTGGACATCTCCAGGGATCCAGGGGCAGCCACAGCTGCTCTGGCCATGCTGACAAATAAATAAATGAATAAATAACCCAGTTATAAGAATAAATGAATTGCTGACTGCTCTAGGTACTTGACTGCAGCCTTTAGTCCCCAGGCACATTCCACACACCGTACCCAGCACTGGGCAAAGGACATGTCCAGCCACAAGAAGTAGCCAAAGCAATATGTAAATGCTCTGGTTTAAATAATAATTACATTATCATTTCAAAAGTCAGTGGAAAACTGGCTTGCTTCATGTATGTATATTTGTCAGTGCTTTTTATTGCCAGCGTTCTACTCCAAAGGTCTTTAAAGAGAAGTAATAAGTGTAGGATTATCCTTTCCCTCTCCCCCTCCTTCCCTGATACCGGCTTGCACTTCAAATTCCCCTGAAGGTCTCCAAGCAGAATTAGATCTTACTTTGTATGCAAATATATGGAATATATTCTTAATATGGGCCTGGGTCAAACTTCACTGACATTGAAAGATTCCAGCTGACTTTTTGGGATTTGTAGTGATGGGGGAAGGGAGGTGACCCTTCAGTGCTGGGCACGGGCAGGGCTGGGGCCATTGGTCACTTCTTGGGCATTAGATGGGCAAGGAATTTTTTGTGGGCTTGGTTTGAGGTTCTGCACACTGGCTGAGCTGGGCATACGCTGGGAAGAAATACTGGGAACACTGGGTTTCCTCAGGGTAAAGGGCAGTGGTGGAGTCACCCTCCCTGGCCGTGGCACTCGGGGCTGGGGGACAAGGTGGGGAACAGCCAAAGGCTGGACTCGATGGCCTTGGACATCTTTTCCAACCTCAGTGATTCTGTGATTGAACAGCCCCCAGGGAAGGGCTGGGGGGAGGCTCCTTCCCCCCAGCCAGGTGGAGCCTGCTCTGAGGGAACCCTAAAGGAGGGGCAGGAGCGTGTCAGTGAAGTGCATGCTCCCAGAAATCAATATCCTGGAGTGGCCAAACCAAGAGGAGATTGTACAGATCCGCTCCAGACATTTTCCCCAGCAGGTGACACCAGTGGCTCCCGAGGCTGTGTGAGGAGCAGCTCCTCACTGCAGTGCCGGGGTGCAGCCCCGTGGGGATCGGCCGCACAAACCCAGAGTGTGGCCGAGGCGCGGGGTCAGAATGGTGTGGTCATTGAAGATACTGCACCCAGCTGTGCAGGGGAGTAAGTTTTGTGCTTCTGGGAAGGCCAGAGGATTTCAGTTTGGCTGGGGGAAGGTTTGAGGTCAGTTTTTGTGAGCCCGGTGTGTCGGGAGATCGAGGATGTTCAGTTGCTGAAGCAAGTGGAGGCAAAGGGAATTTATGAACTGGAGTGTCTCAGAAAAAGAGCAGTTTGATCTCAGGGAAAGCCTTCCAAGTGGGCCAGGCTGGCTGGATATAAATCAAACATTCATATGGCTGGATCAGGGGAGGCAGAATTGGAGTGAAAGGACAGAAAAAAGGTGTTGAAGCTTGCTCTGTAAGATGAACCTTCTGTGGGGATCTCTGCTCTTTGTTAGGGGCATGGCCTGGGCTGAAATACCTGGAGTTTCATCCTGGCAGAACTGCAAATGGACAGCTCAGGAAAGCCTGAGTGTGATGGACACTCGATTACAGCTCCATTTGAACCCCAGTCAGAGCAGGAGAAACCCTGTCCTGGGGCTGTCCTGCACTGCTGGCCTCGATCAAGCCCTCTTGTAAGGCTGGCTAAGGCTTGACTTGTTCCTTTTGCTGTGTTTTCTCGGTGTTACCTCACTGTGTGTGATTGGGGAACTCTAACAATGCTTGTATTTATTCTGGATTGTGGATTTAATTTTGCAAGACCTGAATACCTTAAGTGAGAGGGCTGCTTGCTGTCGTAATGTGTGGCTGAGCAATTTACTGGGCAGTAAAACAAAACTGCAGCCCCCAGACTGCTTAAAGAGCCTGAGAGGAGAGAGAACCATCAGGGCATTTGTGCCTCTCCTTTCCAGGCTGTGAATAATTTTGGCAGCATTTTTCAGCGCTGTCAAGGCAAAGCTGCAGCTCCCGGGGGCTGCACTCGCAGAGTTCCCATTGCCATGACAACCTCGGGCACATCCAGGAGCTGCTCCAGGAGCTGCTCTGGCTCTGAGCCCGGCCTGGGTGGGACCTGGCCCGTGGCCCAGGAGCCCCTTGTGCCACACCCACCCTGCTGCCTCACCTGCCCACTCTGCTGGAGTGTCCTGGGGGCGGAGAGCCAACCTGAGAGCCAAAGGGGCTTTCAGAGCTCGTGCTGATGGGTTTCCATCGTGCTGTTCCTTAGGGGATGGTTCCGTATGCTTTGAGGTGCTCCCTGCCTTGCCTTTCTCCTGCCGCTTCCCAAAGGCTCCGTGCAGAGGGTGGCAGAGGAATGTCTGATCCTGCTGACGTGTGTCCCTGTAAGTTATAGCAGCGAGTTTGGGATACCAGAGTCTGTTCCTTCCCATGTCCCCCCTAACCCTGCCCTCTGCTGTGGGAAGCCATTCCCCCTTGTCCTGGCACCACGAGTTCTTCCCCAAGCTTTGGGGTTTTTCACTCCAGGGAAAGGCACCTCCAGTGTGGGAAGACAGGGAAACCTGAGTGTTACTGCAGGTTTTCCAGGGAAACCTAAACACCACTCCAGGTTCTCCAAGGAAACCTAAACATTACCCCAGGTTCTCTTTTGCTCTGATGGCAACTTCTGGGAAGAACACTTAATTCCTTAACCTGGGGACCAGAGGGGTTTACCTGACCACATGATCAGCATGAGGTTAAGCATCTAAAGGTGTTTTTTTTAAAAAATACCTTTCTATTCTTTGGGATTTTCTGACTATTTCTTAGCTCCATGTATCCTGGAGGACTGCAAAGTGAAATTCTAGAGCACTGGGCGGCTTCTCAGCGTGCCAGAGCCTTCAGAACTGATTTATTATGCGTGGCCGTTTCTGAAGGCCATCGCATTTTGAGCTGCCCATTTCCTTGCCCGTCTGTGTGTTTACTTACACACACATCAACTTGCACTTTGTTTGTCCCTTTATAGTCAATACCTTCCACTGATACTCCTCCATCTCAATGGAATTGTCCTGAAATCGTTTGACCTGAGTTTATTTTCTCTTCTGGAAATAATAATAATTTATTCGCATTTAATAATTTAAGAAAAATGGCGAGAGAGCCTTGCCCGGTGTTCACGGAGCAGCTGCTGGGTGAGGAAGGGGGGTGTGTGTGGGGAGGCTGCCTGGGCTCCGTCCTTACGAGCAACATTTGATCCTGGGACTATTTCTGGGAAGTTCAGGGCCCAGTCAGGACTTGCTGCTGCGCTGGCTGGCCGGGGTTGGTCTGATGGAATGCTTTAGGAGCTTCTCTCTTAAAACCGACGATGGGGGTTTTGGTATTTGCAGATGTTGGTGATTGCAGGGCTTGGAGCAAGCTGGTCCAGGGGGAGGTGCCCACTGGGGACGCCGTGTGCCCCAGGAGCCGTCCCAGTGCCACAGTCCCAGCACTGCGCAGTGCCCCCCATCCTGCAGAGACACAGCCCCGGGGTCTCACTTTATTGTCCTCAAAATCTCGAACTGAGGGTTGCAGGGTTGGGTTTTTTCCTCCTTTTACATTGAATTATTCAATAGTTGAAGTGAGTAAAATTAAAGATTTCTAGACTGGTGATGTTTGGAATATAAGAAGGATAGCAAAATCTGTTTCATTTGAACTCTAATCTCTGGTCATGTATAAAATGAATAAAATGCAGTAAGTGTGGAGAAATATGATTTACAACAGCAGCCAGAGTCTGGCTCCGAATACCCAAAAATGCCAAGATTGTGTGTCAGTCAATTTAGCAGTGCAGTGGCGAGGGGGAGCAATGAAATGAAGGCTTTCTCTTTTTTCCTTTCCTTTTTTTTTTTTGTTTTTTGTTTTTTGTAAGAAGTGACAGATGAAGAATTATTTCTAGCTCCAAAAAGCCAAGTGCTCAGCCCGTGAGAGAGGGAAAAGCCATTATTTTAATAATGGAAGTTGAGGATGTACATTACTTCTACTGCACTTTGTGTTTGTCTCTTTTAGTGATGTGTAACTTACTTTAGAGATAGGATCACAAACAGGAATGCCAAGCAAGAGATGTTAGACGGTTCTGAGGATTGATAATGGGATTTCTGGAACTCTTCCCTCTGGCTGTGCCTGAAATGCAGCCAAGCCCTGCTGTGGCTGAAATTTCTGATCACCTGCAGACCCTCTGGTGAGCCAGCAGCAGGGATGTGGAGGTCTCAGGACACTCCTGGTGTGGGCAGACCTGCACTGGGTACCAGCCCAAGGCTGGGATCCTGTGGGACACTTCACCCATTTCAAATTCTGTCCCTCACCTGTGGACATGTAATCAGCAGGGAAGAAAAATCAGGAGAGGGACGTGCAGCTGTTTTGTGACCCTGTGTTTGTGTCACCACCTCTGTTAGCAGGGACAGGGCAGGGAGGGCTCATCCTCTCCCTGAGCAGGACAGGGATCACAGCCTCTGGATCTGCCTCTGGCTGCCCACGCCGGTATCCACAGTGGGGCCCAGGACCCTCATCCCCAGCCAGGGACAGCACTGAGCTGTGCTCAGTGTCCGGGGCACAGAAAGAAGCAGATGAACCCAAAGGGAGAGAGAACTTCTCCTGTTCAGCGGTGGGGACGCACAGACCTCGCTCCAAACCCCCTGTCCTTGCAGGATGGCTTCTTCCTGGCGCTCCCTTAACTCTGCCCAGTTTCCATCCAAGGGCAGTGAAACCCAGCAGTCAGTTCCAGGGAGACACCAACTCCAAACACCTTCAATCCTTCGCTGGCCTGAGCCAGGGCCAGCACTGTCCTTTTCTTGGCCGAGCCAAGAAAATTCCAAGTGATTCCAAGCAGTTCCTGGGCACCTTTGCTGTCTGTGTACCTGCTACAGAAAGCCAGGGCAGCTCTTTTTGCAGCAGGTGAGGGATCTGCAGAATATTGTCTGTACGAACCGTTTGGCTGGTGGGCTCGCCGCTGGTGCTGCCTCAGTGTCTCTGTCAGCCATCAGACGTGTGTGAAAGCAGCGCTTGCTTTTCCATCGCTGCTCTGTCCAATTAGCTGGCTAATTTAATTTCCTTCTAGATAAGCTGTTAGAGTTTCTCTCGCAGGCTGGAGGGACAAAATTCCTCCTCTTCTGCATCTGCATCAGATCCCTCAGAGCAAGTGCTTCAGCGTTTGCTATTTTGAATTATCACACAAGTTATAGATATAACCCATGAACGTTTATTTTGGTGCATGCAAATTTCTTGCATAAGGAAGTTCCTAATATAAGAGAACAAGCTGTATAAGAGATTTAGCTGGAATAACCAAGATATTTAAAATACAGACATTCACTTCAACTCTCCTCCACACATTTGCCTGTGAACCACAGGCTGAAAAACTCAATGTGCTGGGTGCTCTTGGGACGTGGAAATGAACGGTGGCTCTGACAAGGTGACATCAGGAGGAACAGTTTCACCGTGCAGGCACAGGGAATTGGGAATTTGTCCTTTTAGTCCTGTTTACTCCATGCTGGCTGCCTTTGCACGTGGCCTCTGCAGGTGGGAATCTCTGGGAATATGACTGAATTTTCCTTTTGATGGCTGAGCCTTCTGCTGCAAGGAACACGCTGGGACGTGATCCATGACAGCATTCCTGCATCCCGGGCTGTGCAACGCTGCCACAGGGGCTGGGACATGATCCTGCCCTCAGCATGTTGGTCTTTTAGATGCTTCTATTTGAGGAATTCTCATTTTGTTGGTATAAATTGGATACTGGGAAGGAATTGTTCCCTGTGAAGGTGGGGAGGCCCTGGCACAGGGTGCCCAGAGCAGCTGGGGCTGCCCCTGGATCCCTGGCAGTGCCCAAGGCCAGGCTGGACGGGGCTTGGAGCAGCCTGGGACAGTGGAAGGTGTCCCTGCCATGGCAGGGGTGGCACTGGATGGGCTTTAGGGTCCCTTCCCACCCGAACCAGTCTGGGATTCTGTGATGTGCAGCCCATTCCCTGAGCCTGGCCAGGAGCCCTGGGGTTCTTTGGGCACCCAAGCACTGCCAGGTTGCACAACAACCAGCCACTGAAGGGACATCTTCTGACACTAAAATCCCATCCTTTCCTTCAGTGTCACCTTTCATATAATTGCCAAGCACAGCATTTATAATTAGATGGTGTGATTGATTCCCTGACACCCCACAGCCACCCCACAGCGGCTCTTTGCCTGCCCTGCTATTCCTGCTGTAATAACCGTGATCAGCACAGCTCCTGTGATTGTTTATCCAGCGTCCCTTGGGCAGCACCCCTTGTCACTTGTGAGACTTCCTGAGCATCTCCCTTGGCACAGGGCTGCTGTCCCAGCTGGCTCTGGGCTGGTTTCTGAGGGACGTGGCTGTGCTCCATGGGAAAAGTGCACGCTGAGGGGCACGGGAGGGCAAAGATCCGTGAACATCTCACGTGAAATCATCACCACGTCAGGGACAGGCCGGGTTGGGAAGGACCTCAAGGATCCCCTTGTTCCGAGGCCTGGCTGCCGAGCCGGGCTGGGACGGAGCTGGCAGGGCTCCTCCCCACCGCTGTTCCATTTCCCTGGGCAGGCCCGTGGAGGGACACGGCTGCCTGGGCAAAGCTGCCCTGCCTGAACCCTCATCAATCACCTCGTCTGCGGCAACGGGAGCCGTGCTTCCTCGTACAGATGGGCTTGGGGCTTCCAGAAGGGTACGGTGCTCCTGAAGGAGGGCTTGTGCTGGAGGACCCCCACCCACCCACCCTCTGGACACCAAAATGTCTGAGGACACATTTGCATTCAGGTCCTTTCACTTCCCCTTGTTGTTGCAAACACATAACGTGGGGGAAGCTAATTTTAATTTTTATTAAAAAGTGTTTCTCATTCTTATATTTGCACAGCATAATGTAGAGAATGAGATAGAATCTTCAGATGACCTGGAAAAGCCTTCTGGGAGATTTATAAACTGTCTGCTTCATCTGTAAGAACATTTGTTTTAATTCCCATATAAAAGTGAGATAAATTGGCTTGTAATAGCACGAGTCCAAAAATATCTCAAGTTACCACTTTATTTCCATATTGCAACATAACACAATTCAGTGCATAATTAGAAAGCTGAATTAGAAAAGAGTAGCAGTTGCTCCTGATTAGACTGAAGGCAAAGCTTTAGCCTACAGAAAGGATTTCTGACTCCTAAAGGGACTTTTCAAAGCTCTGCAGCTCTGAGTGAAGTTGTTATATAAACTGTAAGTTCAGTTCTCCTGGCCCAGCAGCTGGAAATCTCTCCTGGGCTGGCAGAGACAGAGGCCTGATCCTGCAGTGCTTTGCTTCCCAGAGGAATCACAGTTCCTGCAGAATCAGCCACTGATGTGTTTTGTTCTATAGAAATTGCCGGTTATTTGATGTGTGTATTCCAGACCAGTCCAATTTTCTCTCAAGGTTTTGAAGGTAATTTTTGTGATTTGCATGAATAAAGCAAGAATCTGGAAAACATAAAAATCTAAAATTCAAATGGAAATCACTTATGTAAAAGAAGTGATAAAATCTAGGTGCTTTTGCATGTGAATGATGTCCTCAGGGTTGGGTTCTCTCCAGTGCCTGCTTCAAAGTCGGTGCATTTGTAACGCAGGGCGTGAAGTTAAAATTTGTCAAAATTCAGAGTCTGCTTGAGAGAGAAGGAGATTTGAGTGAGGGTGACCCTTCAGAGTGACTTTGTCCTTCTGTCATAGCAGGTGTGGCTTCAAGCCCTCCAGGGGAGTGGTCCAACACCCCTCCAACCAGTGGGAGACCAACACCAGATTGGTTTTAGAAAGCCTTGATTTCCACTGGCAACCCTTCCAGTCATGGAATGGGTTGGGAGGGACCTCAAAGCCCATCCAGCCCCCCCCCTGCCATGGGCAGGGACCCCTTCCACTGTCCCAGGCTGCTCCAAGCCCTGTCCAACCTGGCCTTGGGCACTGCCAGGGATCCAGGGGCAGCCACAGCTGCTCTGGGCACCCTGTGCCAGGGCCTGCCCACCCTCCCAGGGAACAATTCCTTCCCAATATCTCATCTAACCCTGCCCTCTGGCAGTGGGAAGCCATTCCCTGTGTCCTGTCCCTCCAGGCCCTTGTAAATCCTCTCTCTCCATCGTTCCTGTAGCTCCTTCAGGCACTGCAAGGCCACAGTTGTGTCACCCCAGAGCCTTCTCCCCTCCAGGCTGAATAAGCTCCATCCCAGTTCTCATTCATGTCAAGTTTGAGCATCTCTCACTAAATCTGCATCTTAATTTCTTAATTTAATCTCAGGTTTGGGAGCTGCCAGGTTCAGCAGCCAGCTGTAAAAGGCACGCATGAGTTATTAGAGTCCCATTGTCAGTTAAATCTGATCCTTTGTACTTTAAGTCACCCATTTGCATTCATCTAAAATGCTTCCCGAGAATTTATCAGAAGAAGTGAAATAAGAAATGAAATAGTTTCACGTAAACTGCATTTTTATGTCTGACTGGTAAAACCACAAAGCAGAGATAAAACACATAAAACTGAGGCTCTGCATAATAAGCATATCTATTAGTTTCCCTTATCTTTACGCTGCTCCCATTTGTCATGAGAAGCTTTGTGTGTCACTCATCCCTCCTTGTTCTACAAACGCTCTTTTCTCCCTCGCCTTTTATCTCCCATCAGCGTTTGCAAGGTGGGAACCCGGCTGGCGAGGTGCTGCAAAGGCGCCTTTGATTAAATAATCATTTCACCTTCCACCCCTTCCGGGCAGGAGAAATAAAAACGAACAGCTGAGGTACCGCTGCTCTGCCGGGTGCAGCCTTTGCAGCAGCCCGGGATTAAGGGGAAGGTGTCGGATCAGAGGATCCCCAGGGGAGGCAGCTCCCAGCAAGGCCAGTTCCCCACCGGGGCAGCCCACGGAGCACAGGAGGCTCTGGCTGCAGCGCGCGCCTGGTGCAGAATGCCCCTAATCAAGGGGGGTACAAGGGAGTGACGGAGGCGTGGGGGCCACCTCGCTGGGCCACCTCGCTGTGGGTCTGACAGGGATGGCCAGCAGCAGGGTCAGGGGCACCCCGGGTGTTCGGGGGACGTTGGCAGGGGTTTGGGGTGGAGGCTCTGAAAGCTCCCCCAGAGGTGGCTTCAGGGCGCCGTGAGGGCAGGTCTGGAGGCGTTTGAGTTGTTCTCGGAGTTCTTCCGTCAGAAGTTCAGGCTGAGGAGCGCTGAATGGGAGGAGAAGAGGAAATGGTGTTCTGAAGCAACCAGCCTCAGTGTGTGATGATTTTCCCCTCTCTCTGGATTTCCTGTATCTTTAATTTCTGAAGAGGATCTGCAGAGATGCTGCTGCCTCTTCAGCCCCCTCGCACCTGTATTGTGCTGTCTCTGTGCCTTTTAATTGTGCTGAACCCTCTTAAGTCGTGAGGATTGTTCTGGTTTATCTGTTACCTATGTCCTCTGAAAAGACAGTTAAAAAAAAAAAAAGGGTAAAAAAGGCTTTTGTACCCCTGTATATTTGCAGAGTACATTTTTTAATCCCTGTGGTTTCTTTGAATACTCATCTCAGTACCTGCTCTCTGACTTGAAAATATTTTTTCACAATACCAAGCACAGCTGAATGTCATGAGCACAGAAATCATTGTGTACCCTCTGCAAAGTTATTTCAGTGAACTGTAGAGAATTAAAGTACCATAAAAACAAGAAAATCCCACCTTCCGCAATGTTTTTAAGTCAGAAATTTCCACTAACTTGTTATTATAGTTCCTCTTCTATAACTTACAGCTCAGCTAAACCTTAATTTATATCAGAATTATTTCAATCCAAATCTGATTTGCACTCTTTAAACAAATGAACAAAAGCTGTGCCATAACTTGCTGTGGGAACTGTGTTAAGGCCACTGAAAGTCTCCAGCACTGGGGCTGTTGGTGGATCAGGCAGGGGATTGGTGTGGGACATCGCGGTGGCTGCAGCGCAGAGGTCTCAGCTCGCACATCTTCACTGCAAACCAGTTAAAAATCGGTGTGAAATGGGTGTGTGGGTCTGATCTGCTGCAGCCTGGCCAGGCCCGTGGTGTGTAACACGTGCAAACCAGTTAAAAATCGGTGTGAAATGGGTGTGTGGGTCTGATCTGCTGCAGCCTGGCCAGGCCCGTGGTGTGTAACATGTGCAAACTGGTTAAAAATCAATGTGAAATGGGTGTTTGTGTCTGAAGCGCTGCGGCCCGGCCAGGCCCGCGGTGTGTAACCTGTCTCTGTTGTCCCGTAGCTCTACATCCAAACCACCACGCTCACCATCTCCATGAACCTGAGCGCGTCGGTGGCGCTGGGGATGCTCTACATGCCCAAGGTTTACATCATCATCTTCCACCCCGAGCTCAACGTGCAGAAGCGCAAGCGCAGCTTCAAGGCCGTGGTGACGGCGGCCACGATGTCCTCGCGCCTGTCCCACAAGCCCAGCGACCGGCCCAACGGCGAGGCCAAGACCGAGCTCTGCGAGAACGTGGACCCCAGCAGTGAGTACGGGGCCCCGCGGCGCCCGGGCCGTCACCCTGCTTGCTCTGCTCCATCGCGGGGTTTGCGGCTCTCGTGGGTTCTTTAGGTTCTCTGGTTTTATCTCCGGTTCTCGAGCCGTGGCGTTTGGGAGCTGCGCTCCCGCTGCCTTCCCTCTGCGGGCGGGGGAGCAGCACAGCCCTGGGCACAGAACCCTGCAGCCCGTGCCCAGCCGGCCCTGGCAGGGACCGGGTCCCAGACCAGCACCAAACTCATCCACAGCTCTGCTAACCCGAGTCTTCATCCCGATTCTTGCAAAGTTGCTTTGCAAAAATCTCGCAGTCCCTGAAGATTCCCTTTTAGGGATTTTATCTGGTCTTAATGCAAATCTCGCCACCGGTTTAAAAGGAAAATAGATGGCAAAGACACTTCTAGTTTCCTTAATGTGTGTAGCAGAGGATAGCGCAGCACGAAATTACAGACTGAGGCCATCAAGTTTGATTTGCGTTTGAATCTGGAGGGAGCTGAGGAAGGAGACAGCTGCACAACTCTGCAGCACGCTGCAAAGGTTTGGGCACGTCTGCAGTTTCCAAGAAAAACCAGATCTGAGTGTGGAGAAATGCCCTTTCCCTGCCCGTGCTCCGCTCATCCGTTTGCTGCTGGAATCCCTGCCACTTCTTGTCTGCGAGCTGCTGCTGGAATTTCTGCCTCCGAGCAGCAGCTCTGCTGTCACAGCAGAGTGGGAACAGGCAGCAAATCCCTGACGCAGCACTTTCCCTCCCCTGCTCGCCCTGCGGGATTTTTCTGGGATGTCTGATCCTGCAGGTGTACAAGATACATTCCAGCTGGAAAAACTAAATCTGTCTTTGGGAGCTGGGCTGGGATGCTGACACAAGACAGGGAGGAATTGGTTCTCCCAGACTGAGGACTGCATTAGGCCTCTTCCAGCTGCACTGGGCAGAGCCCGAGCGCAGAAGGAAATAAATGGAATTCCTGCACTGGGCTGTTACCCCGTGACACTCAGGGTCCTCTGCCAAGGCTAATTGCAGGAAGGGAAGGAAGGAAAAGAGAATTTGAAGGCCAGCTGGGCCAGGGCAGGGCAATGTGTTGCTGGTGCACTTCACTAATCCCTGTTTGGATCGACTGAGCTGAAATTAGTTTCTCCCCCACAAAACCCAAAAGCTAAAAATTTCATCCCAAAACGTGAACGAAGAGAAAACCGCCCAGGCTGTGATGCTGCAATGTGCCCTGTGGGAAGCCCAGCCTGGGGCCTTCCCACCCCGAGGTCCCCTCCTGGTCTCCTTCTCCTGTGCTCCATCTTACTGCTGGTTTCAGACTTCTGAGAATATTTTCCCCTCCCACCAAAGAACAGCCAGATTCTTCTTTGGGAAGGAAATATTTTTACTGAAAATAAATACTGCCCACTTAACCCCCGCGTTTCTGGTCAGACACCCCATTTTTAATCCAGGGCTATAGACCAGAATATGTTTTTAAGAGGCAGAAGGGGCAGAGGCCCCTGGCTTGTCCAGATGTGCCATTTTTGCCTTCAGCCTTCACTGAGTGGGATTTTAAAGCACATAAATGCATTTGTTAGGAAATGTGCCATCTCTGAGTTTCTGGTTTATAAACCAAGTACTGGGCTTTTACTTCTTTTTTATGGTTTGTGAAATACCTATTTTTGAAAACATTTTCATTGTTTATGTAGAGTTCCATCTGTTCATAGTCTCACCTGCACCGAGCTCGTTCATTCCCCAGGTCTGTGTGTTCATAAAAATTATTAGAAAATCAAATGAAATAAACTTCTGCTGTACTTAAAAGGTTTGGGGTACATAAGTCCCAGTGTAACTGCTGCAGTTACTGTCCTATAGCATTGATTAGGTTATTGATCGACCCCCTGATCAGGCAGCGTTCATGAATGTGTATACAAGTAATTCACTGAACACCTGAATTGAGTTTCTTTTTGCAAATTTTGAATATTCTTTTGAATAGAAGTTGTTTACAGTTCCATTTTTAGGTGGAAAAAAATGAAAATTGTATTAGAGAGCTTAAAAAAAGTTGCAACATCCAAGCAAAACTCCTCAAACTTAATTTTCAGTGAAATTTTGAGTATGATGTCCATACATAAAAATGGGTTTGAAGTTTTTATAGCAATTTCACTTTAAAAATATTTTATACTGTGAATAGGGAAATTTCCAGAGTTTTACCAATCAGAAAATAGGAAATGTGAATTACAAATCGCCCTGGATGCATCTTGGAGCAATTTAAAAAAAAAAAAATCTCAAATATCTTCTTTCAAAAGAAAACCAAAGAATGTCTTTTCAGCATTTCTTTGTGAAATTGGCTTTGCTGCCCTTGGGATGGGCCCTGGTGGCCTCTGGCTGTGGGGCAGGGGGTGCCCGGCCCCCCAGGGCCCTGAGCAGGGCACAGGGTTTGGTTTGCTCCTCTGGGGCTCAGGGAGGCAGGAGCAGGGGAGGTTCCTGGGAGGACCCAAACCAGCACGGCGCAGGGCGAATTCAGGCTGGGCTGGCTCAGCTGCCAGGGTGTGCGAGTGCAGTTGGGGTTTCCAGTTTGATTTTCTGTGGTGTCTCACGGGGCTGCTGCTGTTGCTTGCTCGGATGCTGGATGCTGGAGCTGCCATTTCTGCTGGAAAGCCGTGAGTGTTTCGTGTGTCCCGAGACCCAGGGAGCACCAGCACGGGATCCACGTACCTCCAAACACTGGGAATTTGGGGACTGAGCCCAGGTTTATGACCTGGCCTACCCACAGGCCACAGTCAAACCAAAAGCAAAATGTGGGTGGTTTTACAGAGAAACTGCCTTGAAAAAATCTCCCAAGTTTTGGTAGACCTTTAAAAGAACAGAGCAGCTGTGGCTGCCCCTGGATCCCTGGCAGTGCCCAAGGCCAGGCTGGATGGGGCTTGGAGCCCCCTGGGACAGTGGAAGGTGTCCCTGCCACGGCAGGGGTGCCACTGGGTGAACTTTAAGGTCCCTTCCAACCCAAACCTTTCTGTGGTGATGAACTGAGGATGTGCATGTCAAGCTGGAAGTCTGAGAACTCCGTGAGCGGCTCCACAGGAGCAGGTGATCCTCATCCTGTGGAACCACTGCACACAGCTCTGGGGCAATCTGCTGGAATTCAGGCTCGGAAGAAAGTGTGCAGAGCACTTGTGAGAGCTGGGCTCCAACACTGGGGGTTTGGAGTGAGTCTAAAAGAAGACACTGAGTAACACGAGAGGAGAATCAGTCGAAATGCAGTGACCTCATCTCCCACCCGTCAGGGGAACAGGGACTCACTGTGTTACACATTTCCTTGGGATCTCTGGGAAATCAGAACTTGCACAAGCTGAGCTCCCCAGCCACGCCGTGGGAGGGCTTTCATGCTGAATGGGCTATATTAAGGCCAAGCTTTCCAGTCTATTTAGGAAAATTCTCTTAATCATTCCTGTTTGCCATCTGGCATGTGCCTGCTGTCACTCACGGCACGGCTTTCCCCGCTAGCGCACGTTTGGGATCAGCAGGATTTGGTGCACAGCAGCTCCCGTCCCTGGGACGAGTTTGCTGTGCTCCTGTGTGTCTTTGGGTGAATTTCACACTGTCTGGGAAGATGTGTCTCATGGAGCCTGAGGTGGAGCAGGCAGGGAGTGCCCTGCTGGGCTGTCTGCTCCAGTTTCTGCTGCAAGAGCAGAGTGTCAGACTGGGAGAGGAACGTTGGAACCTCCAACCCATACTTAACTTACACTGAGATTTACATGTCATTACTCCTTTTCCCAAGCAGCCTGTTTTATTCCTGGCTCTGCCCAACAGAGTCATGGGAAATCAGGCGATCAGCAGCGCGGTTGTGCGGTGGTGAGGAGGTGATGCCTCTCGAGGGCTGGATGAGCAGTGTTTGCTTTCATGGAGCCACAGAATGGTTGGGCTGGGAGGGACCTCTGAGCTTCCACTAGCCCAGGCTGCTCCAAGCCCCATCCAACCTGGTCTTGGGCACTTCCTCTTTTAGCAAGGAAGTGGAACTTCCCTGGCAGCCGGTTGAGTTTTCCTAGGGAACACCCCAGGCACCATGTCCATGTTCCCTGTGCTGCCTGTGGTGCCTTCCCATGTGCTGCCAGCCCCTCTGCATCCCAGGGCACTGCGTGTCCATCCTCACCTCCCTCCAGCCACGAGAGTGGACACTGACTGCGTGGTTCCCCTGGGGAATCTGGGTGGTGCCTGTGGATCACAAACATCTCCTGCCTCCGACTGCAGCTGCTCCCGAGCTGTGTCTGTGTCCATCCCTCCTCACCCTCCCGTGCTGTGTCTGTGTGCCCATCCCTCCTCACCCTCCTAAACTGTCTCTGTGTGCCCATCCCTCCTCACCCTCCCGAGCTGTGTCTGTGTGTCCATCCCTCCTCACCCTCCTGAGCTGTGTTCATGTGTCCATCCTTCCTCACCCTCCCGAGCTGTGTCTGTGTGTCCATCCCTCCTCACCCCTAACATCACTGAGCTCATGGGGCCTTTTCCCCCTTCCTGAGGAAAACACTAAAATGGTGGTGATGATGCCAAGGAACCTGTGGGTGACTCTGTGGCTGAGCAGGGACGGGGGGGTCTGAAACTACAGCCAAAACATCCCAGAGCTGGTTCAGGGGAGAGAAGGAAAAGTCTGCTCAGCCAGCCCTGCTCTTCTGTGAGCAGCTGCTCCCGTGGTTGGAGGTACCTGAGCTCCCTGACCTGCTTCATTTGATGTGAGCAGAGCTGATTTCCTGTGCTGGTGCCTCTCAGCTTCCCCGTGCCCCGCTCTGAGTGAGATGAGTGGCCGGGCCTCCCGGCAGGGCAGGCTGTGAGCGTTCCTGGTGCCCAGACCCATGCTACATACAATGTATTTACTTTCCCTGTAGACTCCATACCACCAGTAAGAAAGAGTGTTAAAAAGTCTGTTACTTGGTACACTCTTCCACCTACTGTATAGCTTTTGCCTGCTTTCCAAAAAGGTAAGGAAAAACGAGCTTTTATTGTTTTATTCTCGGATGATGATGATGATGATTATTATGACTCTTATTATTATACACGTAATTATATGAGGAATGTTCATTAGTGCAGCTGTGTTAAAGCAAATACCTAACTTAAAAATTGTTCACAAACCCGTTGGAGGGTTCCCAAAAGCTGCCCTGGGAGGGTTTGCCTGGGACAGGGGAGACCCCTGATGTGGGTGGTTCCAGTCCCTGGGCTGGAATCCCCGAGCACCAGCTCCGAGTGGTCTCCTGCTTCCCACCGCTGGAGGTGGAGCCCGAGAAAGCCTTTGAGGATGGAGATATTTGTTTAAAAAAGAACAAACAAATATCAAAAGTTAATTCTGGCCACCAGATCTGACAACTAACAAAGTGTTTGTGAGTCGTCCCCAGCATCTCCACCCGCAGGGCTGCCCGGCAGCAAAGAGAGAACGTTTGCCAAAATGGGATCAGCCCTCCCTACTCCAAAACTGTAAGGGGCTCCAAAAAAGTTTGAAAAGCTTCTCTTCCCCATGGGCAGCCCAGTGACCACTGACTCCCGTGGAACCATGAGTGAACAATTTTTGAGGGCTGGCTTTTCCTGGGTGTCGTGGCTGCCTCGTGGTGATGTGGTGATGTGTGAGCTCCTTTGGTATTCGTGACTGCATCGGCCAGGAATTCCTGCTTTCCTAGGGCAATGAGAGGAATGAGGAAGCCTTTGATACCGGAGAGAAATGATTACCAAGCATTAATAAGTATTTCTCACAATTCTGTGTGTGCTCAGGGGGGCTTTGCCCAGGTACAAAAGGTTGTACCTGACCTGGTTCCTGTGGTGCTGTGCACTGAGGGCTGGAAAAATCACTGCATTCAGCCTTCAGAATGTTCAGCTGGTCCCTAATAGGGCAGAACTTCTATCAG
Source organism: Gymnorhina tibicen (assembly GCA_013399875.1). NCBI lineage: Eukaryota > Metazoa > Chordata > Aves > Passeriformes > Artamidae > Gymnorhina > Gymnorhina tibicen. The sequence goes on from VXAZ01009688.1 coordinate 440,065, forward strand.
CAAAGGTAGGAATGTTGCTTGAATTGAGTCTCTGAGTCACAGGAAAAAAAATTACCAGTATCTCTGGCTGGTGTAAATTGCCCCAGCTCCAGCATCAATTCAGTCCTCCCGAGTGTTCAAATTGGTTTTTATTGTATTTGAATCAGGGCCATTATGCCAATTCCCAGCTCAGGCAGAAAGGCTGACTGAAGGCGTGAAGGTCTCCAAGAACCCCAGGATGACCCGGAGCATCCGAGGGCTGGAGTCGGGAAGGGCTGGGCTGCAGGGAAATGGAACAAAGGCAAGGAAGAGAAGGGGCCACTCAAAGTATTACTGCAAATGAAAAAGGAGAGAGGAGAGGGCAGCTGTGTGAAGATGAAAATGCCAAAGGAAGGAGATGAGAAAGAAAGAGATGGAAGACACCCTAAATCTCAGGAGAAATCGGAGTTTTTTTAAATAAAACAAAACTTTTTTAAAAATGGCACATAAAATAATTAGGAGCTCACACAGATTCTGAAACTTTTTTTCCATGTAATAATGGAAATAATAATAATGGAATTGCTGTCTGCAAAGGCACACAAATAACTCTGTCATCCAAGCCCTATAGAAAGCAACTGGCCACTCTGATTCTTTAAGCATAGTTTAAAATTTGGTCCAGAAAAAGCTGTGAAAATGCTACAGCCAGGGATGGGCTTTTCCTGGTCCTGCCAGTGCTCCTCTGCTCCAGGCTGTTTTCCACCTCTGCCCCAGTGTTCCTGCTCCAGCTGGGCTGGCTGCTGGAGCCCTGGCTCCTGGAGCCCTGGTCGCTGTTTAGATTTGTTCTCCCAGGAACACAAAACAAGAAGCAGCACGAAACAATGCAGTGTATTAAAAACAAAGCAGGGATAGCAGGAAAACATCAGCCCGGTTGTAAATTGACACTTGTTTTGCTGGTAAGGTGTTTGTAGTAGGAATGAACACGGAGCTGAGCCCTGACGTGACTGTATCAATTTCTGCTTGTGATGCACAGAGAAATGTGTTTGTAATGCTTTAAATTGTTTCCTGGGAGTGACAAATAGGACTTCTCTGCTCCTGAGGCTGATGAAAATACAAGGCTTGAAAAACTCTTTGTGGTAGCTGTGTCAGGAAAGAAATTGTCCTTCAGAGAGCAAGGCAAAGCAACATCTGAGGCTTCTGCAGAGCTGCAGGGTCACAGCTGGCACTGCAGGAAGGTCTGCAGCGCTCTGCACCTCCCCACCCGCGCGGGGCCGTGGCTGCCAGGGCTGGGGGCACCAGGAGGAGCAGCTCCCTGTCCCGGCCTTGGCACGGCTGGCAGAGCCTCGGCCTCTGCGTTCCTCTGGAATTCGCGCTGGGCGTCCCAAAGCCGGCCTGGGGCGCTGCTTTGGGCAGGGAGTGCATCTCCAGCGCTTCCCGGATGGATGTGGACAGGCCAGCGGCTGTCAGGGGCTGTCGGCAGGGTTCGGGAAGGCTGCCTGGACGCGGGCACCACGGGAGCGCCGATTCCGAGGCGGGAGCTCCCTCCCGGCCGGGCACGGGTGCTGCTCCCAGCGGGGCTGGGTGCCTGGTGAGGCGCTCCCGGCTCCGTCTGCGTGCGGGGGAGCTCCCGGAGAGTGCCCGGGGCTGGCACGGCCGGCAGCGTGTGCAGCACCGCGAGCGGAGTCACCGCCCGCCTGCGGCACGGCTCCCCGAACAGAAATGCAATTACTTAATGACTCCGTAACCAAGCTGTTGTGGTAGGAGCCACGACATGGTTTCAAACTGGTCTGGGGCTGGTGTTGGAAGAGGGAAATAGTTCGGGTACCCCCAAATGCCGAGGATTTTCCGTGCCCGTTCTCCTGCTCACAGCCCTGGGAGCCCAGGGTGCCGCAGGGCACGAGCAGCCCCGCTGGCCCTGGGGACAGGCAGCTCTTTGAAGGCTCTGGGTCTGAGCTGTGAGATGCTCCGTAGCTCATCACGCCTCCAGTGTGTGCTATGGAATAATTATTTGCTGGATTTAAGTGTCATTTCTGTTTTAAATCTGGCCAGTTTCAGCCTGAGAAAATACTCCGTGTTTAACCTCACTTGAGGGATTTTCTGTTCAGTGGAGGCTGCTAAGAAATGAGAATTTGCACTCAAAATTGATAACTGAAAGACTTTGACAGCTCTTCACTGCATCTATTCTGATTCTGGAACGGCTGACTGGAAAACTAAACATCACAAATTCCTTCTAATGGTGATGTGCTTATTTTAAAAGTATTGCACGAGGGTGCATCCTGGCCCTGGACACTGCCAGGGATCCAGGGGCAGCCACAGCTGCTCTGGGCACCCTGTGCCAGGGCCTCCCCACCCTCACAGCCAGGAATTCCTTCCCAGTATCCCATCCATCCCTGCCCTCTGGCAGTGGGAAGCCATTCCCTGGGTCCTGTCCCTCCATCCCTTGTCCCCAGCCCCTCTCCAGCTCTCCTGGAGCCCCTTTGGGCACTGGAGCCTTCTCTTCTCCAGGTGAACACCCCCAGCTCTCCCAGCCTAGCTCCAGAGCAGAGGGGCTCCAGCCCTCAGAGAGAACATTCCCTCCTGTCTGAACATTTGGGGATTGTGTTACTTTCTTTTTTACATCTAAAAATAATTACTTTTGATGGTACATCCATATAATTCCCTGCTCCCATATTAATTATTTGCAGACTGTCTCACACCTTTCATGACTTATACAATACAAGACTTGTAAATATGCAGGGAAGTGTCAGACTCTTTCCTTTTTTAAAAATTGAAATTCTGAGGGCACTTAAACCATCATCTTCAAGTTTGATGTGTGAATAAAAACACACTCATGGCTAGGAGTGCCTTGGCTATTAAAAGCTGGGTAGTAGATGGATGTCTGAGCACAAATAAGGATTAATTAGTGTGTAAGTATTGATCGTTCATTACATTTTTTCTGCCTTCTTATGTGATCTTTTTTTCCCTGGGAAGTTTGGAGGAGGAGTGAGCAGATACAGTTATACCTCATGGGCCAGTCCCCCTCGCTTTTTTGCTCAACAAACTCTCAGTAGCTCTGAGTTCTCCCTTTGACTAATTTATCACTCCTTACATCCTCTCCGGGAGATTCTGTCAAATTTATAAATCGTAATATCAGGGAACAGACACGGCTTTTGGCCCTCTTGTCTTCCACATATCTGTGATGGCTCCCTTTCTCCCAGGCAGGGCAAATGTCAGGGCTCACCCCGTGCTGTTCTCTGCTCCCTGCTGGGGGCTCTGAGAGCGCTCGCTCACATCCTCCTCCCTGCTGGGGACGCGAGGCAGGGAGGGAGCTGTAGGAGAGGAAATCAAACTTCACATCCTCACCTCCATTCCCCTGAAGTCCCTGAAATCACTGGAATCCAGTCTTGAGGGAACAGCTCACAGCTACAAAGAGTTCCCAGCAGCAGCAGAACCGGTGGCTGGAAGGGCTGGTTTTGTTCATAAATCTATTGAAAATTTGGCAAGTGAGTTCAAAGAGGAAATTGTAATAATGATGGACTAAAAAGCCCAGGAGAACAAAACCCAAGCAATATTGCAGCAAAATTAGTTTCTCAAAGACACAAATCCCGGCGGTTTTTGGTGGGCATGATTGCAAGCATGGAGAAAACTGCTCAGACTGTGTAAGAACAGCAAAAAAATCTCTGTTCCTGCCTTGTTGTGTGTCTTTGGCAATGCTGTCCAAACCTTGATGTATTTTGTCACCTTGTGGGAAGCAAACCATAGAAAATCCCAGCAGCTCTGGGAAATGAGGCCTGGGGAGGGTGGGAGCACACAGAGAACGAGGCACAGCTGAGCTCTGCTCTGTCACTGGCAGGAAATCACATTGGAAATGAGGGAGATGTTGGTTTATGTTGTCACAGAGAGCAAACAGAGAATGTATTTGTGCAGGGACCTGAGTTTGTTTGGCTTTTGAGGGCCAGGAAGCAGCAGCAAATCAAAGCAATGGCCCATCAGAAATTGGGATTTCTGTGTGCTCCTCTCTGACAGGCACTGCTGTCACACCCAGAGAAAGGAGCTGTTCCGACTTTGGGCTGAGGTGGTTTGGCTTGGACTCGGTCTGACAGCAGGGAGCAAATGCAGGGGGTTATTTTCTAGCCACAGAGAAAAATGAAAAAAACAAGGAAGGGAACGAGGCTCAATACATGCGAATGCCCCTGAAACACCATGGAGACACATAAGAGAAAGGCAGCCCAGTCCTGGGATGTGGGGTTTGGCTGAGTTCCCCCTCTGTAACCCAGAGCTCTGGCTCTCACCTGGGAGCAGCCTGGCACTGCATCCAGTGAGGTGCCTGCTCCTGCTGTTCAGGGGAAAAAGAAATAAAAAAGATAGAGTTGCCATAGTTACACCACTTGTCACGATGCTTATCGTGTCCCTGGGATAAGGAGCCCTGCATTAAATTTGGGCTCTTATTAATATCAGCTGTAAAACATTTCCAGGGTATTTGAAATCAAGACTTTCTGCTAAAAAATTAAATGTTGATTGCAGCAAAATTGGGCTGTTTAACAGTGCAGCTCAGAGTGTAATTTTGTCAGACACTGTGTAACAGAGTTGTACACCAGGAATACATTTTCCAGTGAATTGAGTCTCTTTGCACCTCATGAACATTCTTGATTTTCCTGCTAAGATGTTTGTTACTGGCAAGTCTTTGCCAAGGAGTTGGAGCAGGCCAGCTGGCAGGAAGGGAGAGGAGTTCCTGGGTGTGAGTAAGAAAATATTGCTTGTGTGATTGCTGTATAACCACGGAAAGGCTGGGAGAATTGGGAGTGTTGAAGAGAAGCTCCAGGGGGACATAACTGTGGCCTCCTGGTGCCTGAAGGGGCTGACAAGAAAGGTGTAGAGAGAATATTTCCAGGGGCTGGAGGGACAGGACACGGGGAATGGCTTCCCACTGCCAGAGGGCAGGGATAGGTGGGATATTGGCAAGGAATTGTTCCCTGTGAGGGGGGTGAGGCCCGCAACAGCTCGCAGGATGGCAGGAGAAAGAAAGGCTGGAGAGATGTGCTGGAACAGTGCTGCGAGGGCAGGGCAGCCACGGAGCCCCGGCCGGGCCCAGGGGTTGGGGACAAGGCACTGGGGACATTCTGGAACCAGTTCAGCAACACAGTCAGGAGGCAAAGGTGAATTGTTTTCCAACAGCTCTGACTCCAGGCCTCCTTGGGGATGTTTTAGCCATCATTCAGGTCATCATTTTAATTATGTTTCATGCAAACTGTTTTCACACTTGGCTCTAACAGCTCTCTGCAGAGCCTGGCTTTCCAGGTAAGATAACCAAAGTGCTGTTAATTACTTTGTTTTAAGCAGGTGAAAATAATTTGCTTCCATTTGTTATCTTTCCAGTCCACAGCATTCACACAGAAGCAGTAGAAATGGAGCTGGAATTAGCAGGTTTTCTGTACCGCCGGCTCCAATTAAGGAATATGAGTTGGGTTTGTTTCTTCCCTGCCATAATCTCATAAACATTTGGAAACACATTTCCTAAGACCCTGTGCACTTCTCCAGCTCCACGTGAAGCTGGTGCAGGTGAAGCTCTGGGGGTGGATTGGTGTGAGGGTTGTACAGTGGCTCCCTTGTCCCCTGGGAACTGGTTCCATCCTCATGTCCTCCTCCACTCGGAGCAGGACTTCTGTCCCCCCTCCCTGACCACATCCCACTGTCAGAGCACAAACACAGCTCTGCCTGTGCCCCTCTGCAGTCCTTCACTGCTGGAGGTGTTGATAAGCCTTCCTGCTGTGCATCCTCTGATCCTGGTGGGGCAGATACTCTCAAGCTTCACCTGACGCAGAAGTTTTTATCTGCAAAGCAGACAAGGAGGAGATGGAGATAGGGAAAGGATGCAGCCAAACAGGAGATAGGGAAGGATGCAGCCAAACGTGTTTGAGGTTGGTGTTCTTCAGCAGTGGTGTACTTTGCTGATTTTAGCTTTTATTTGGAAGGGTACAACTAAACCTTCTCTATTCCAGTCCTATTTCCTGACTCAAAATCTCAATCCCACAGTTCTCTTTCTGGCAGAACCCTGATGGATTTTCAGGCCATGAACAGCCTGGCTGTGTTCTGTGACTCAAAGTCCCATTTATTTTGGTGGTTCAGATGGGGAGGTTCATCTCTGGATTGATCTCTGGAGGTCCCACTCTGATAACTCCTCAAAGCTGAGGGGTGGCTGGTGGAGCTGATCCCTCAGCCCAGCCCTGCGGAGCTGGGAGCAGAGTCTGTCACCTCAGGCACTTTGGATCATGTCTCCAGCTTATCAGGAGGAGTTTATTGAGGCTGACAGAGGTATCGGCGCGAGCAGCTCGGAGGCGGGAGATAAATGATGTGCTGTGTTTGTGTACACAGAACTGTCACTGGCCTCGGTAAATGGATCGCACGTGCCCAGTGCCGCCTCTCACCAGGGACAAACGGGAGCCTCTACTCCCATAGCCCAGTTTTCAGGAATGTCCCAGCCTGCCCCCATCCATGGTTACAGCTCGTGGGAATTCATACAGGTACACGCCTATTTTTCAGAGGAGCAGATTTCCTCCAGCACTGGGTTTTGCCCTTGCCACGAGGATGTCTCCTGCCAGAGGCCCTTGGAGTTGGGTAACATTCCTCAGGGATGTGTTTTGCTCGGGAAGGGCAGCTGCCTTCAGGGTCTGAGCTTACTGCCCAGTGCTGGAAAACCACCGCAAACCCAAGATGCTTCCTATATCCAAGAGGGAAATTGTTGTAGAAGCATCATAAGAAGTCATTCACTTTCTGTTTTATACTTTACTGTAAATTTTCAGGGCTGGCAGAGCTGAAATCCCCAGGTGCTTTTCCCTTGTCTGAGCAGGAGTTTAGTGGGATTGCAGTGGGTTGCAATCCCTCTCCCGGCTGGAGAGCTGGAATTAACTGGCAGTTCAGCACTGCACTCTCCTGAAAATAAGAAGTGCATGGTTTACGCTGTGCTCCATAGGATTTTTTCTTACTTGTCTTTGCAGACAGCTTAAATTTGCCGTCCACAGAGCAGTGTTAGGGAAGTGTAATGGTTACCCCGTGCCATGAGGAAAAGCTTTCCAGCACAGCAGCTCTGTCTGTCCCCCCGGTGCCAGAGCTCTGTGCGTGAGCCCAAGTCCATTATTTATCTGTACACGAGCAGAAAACATGCCCAGGTTTCCAGAAGTCCATTCCCTGTTCTTCCCTCTTCCCAAAGAGGTGCCCTGTGCACAGGGGATGTGCAGAATAACCTTTACACCATTCTGTGGCTTCTGGGGTGATGGGGATGATGATTCCCATCCTTTCTGGGATTCACTGGGGGACAGGCTGCTTCACTGAGATGAACAGGAATTATTTGACTGGAAACAAAGTCAGAGTTGTCTGGCTCTGCTGCAGTGCAGGCGTGTGTCTGATAGAATTGCTGTCCCTGTGTTGTCTGAGCTCAGGGTTCCTTCTATGGAGAGAGAAGTTCACCAGCGGGTTGGGCTCAGTCCAACACATTTGCAGGACACCAAAGCAAACACTTGCTCTATGTACTCAAACCCTCCCAACGCTGTCTTAAGCTCTAAGAGGGTCAGATCATTGCCACTTTGACCTGAACTGATGCTATTATTATGCCATCATCTTATCCAAGAGCTGCTTTTATTGCTCTTCCTCTCAGATACATTCCCAGTTCTCGCAGAAAGAACATCGTAACCAAACCTGAGGAATTAAAAACACACATCCCGGTAGCTGCTACTGCTTGAAAGCTTTCGAAGCTAAAACAGACTTTTGAAAGAAAAATCTACTTCAAACCCCCACGTGCCCTGGGGAACCGGCGAGGTCGGACTCTTCCTTCCCATTAAATCCTTCTGGGAACTTCAAAGCGATGCTCATTAAAGGAACTGGGGATATTGAATATTTGTAATTGTTCCTTGGCCCCGGCGCTGCTCTGTGCGGGGTTCTGGCAGTCCCCTGAGCTCAGGGCTCACTTTGAGGGTGCTGCCACTCGCTCGCCATGCTCTGCAGGCTGTGTGTGCTCAGGGGTTGTGTGACAGGCAGGGGAAACAGCCGTGTCTAAAAGGGATAATAATAAGGGAGCCCTAAAGGTAAAACAGAGCCCTGGACAGAATATGAGGAATTTAGGAGTGGAAGCTGTGTGAAGTGACAGACAGGAGAGGGCCCTTTGGATGGAAATACACCCGCAGCATCTGCCCAGCCCTGCTCTGAGCATGGCATTTGCATGCATATGCATAAACATCATTATTCTAATGAGCTGAAGTAACGGTTTCATTATTAATTGCATTCTGAACGCCCCGAGGTGAGCCAGGCACATCCAGGCCATCCAAGGTGTACGGAGCAGGATGCTCTGGCTCTCAGTCCTGGTGCTCTCCTGACATTCATCACTCACTGGTGAGCTCTGGGTGCTGGTGTCACCTCATGGTCCCCTCTGGAGCAGGAGCTCCCAGATGTTACCAGTGCCCTGCAGATGGGGAGCAGAGACACCGGAGTGGTGTTGGGGTGGGACTGGACAGCCCAGCTGGACATCTGCTCCCAGCACCCTGCTCACATCAGCTGAGCTGAGTCGACAGAAGACCTGGCCTTGTCCCCTCAAATCAGTGTCTGGGTGCATGTGGGGGAGGCTGCTTTGGTTTCATCTTCTGCAGCATTTGACATTTTTGTGGCAGCTCACTGGATTTCCAACAGCAAGCACTGTGCTGTGTGTATTTATCATGTGTATTACGTGCCTACGCCAGGTCAAAATGTGCCCACGTAGCCCCACCTGAGGTTTCAGCCAGCTCTGGGATTTTCAGTGATTCCTAAGGACAGTCCATCCAGTTACCCTGCTGGAGAACCTGAAGGGCCATGTCTGTCAGAAGGGATGCAGGGGTGGTCAGAGAGGGTTTGTCACAGGACAAGAGGAAACAGCCTCAAGTTGCATGAGGGAAGGTTTAGGTTGGATCTTAGAGAAGATTTCTTCCCTGAAAGAGCTGTCCAGTTGTCCACAGCTGCCCAGGGCAGGCGTGGAGTCCCCATCTCTGGAGGGATTTAAAAGTGGATATGGCACGTGGGGACATGGGTCAGTGGTGGCCTTGGCAGTGCTGGGGGAAGGGCTGGACTCGATGATGTTGGAGGACTTTTCCAAGTTCAGTGATTCTGTGATGGTGTCACGTGGGCATTGTGTCACCTGAGCGTGTCCTGTGGCTGCCACATCCGGAGCCTGTCCAGCTCGTCACAGCTGCCACCTGGCCGGTTGTGTCCTAGAAAATCTGAAATCAGGAAACAGCAGGAATGTTTTTAGCACCTTGCCCTGCCCTGGTGCTGTCTGGGATCTGCTGAGGAATCTCCCACGCCTGGAATGCTGCCGCTATTCCCAGCTGTCCCCGGTGCCCGGGCGCTGGCTGTGCTGCTGCACCAGGAGTGACAGCTGAAGGTGATATAATTTATGAGGAGAGAAGGCTGCAAAGCAATTAAGGAGGAACACACTTTTCCTAATATTGTATTTGTTATTTAATGTATTCACATTCTGTTACTAAAACAGGACATTCCATTGCTCACCTGCATCAAAGCCACGGGGTCCAGGCTGGAGGCACCCACCAGCGTGGGCAGTGACATGGCTTTGTACAATGCAGGCACTGAGAGACCTGATAAGGTGCCAGAACACTGTGGTAGCACAACAGAGACATGTCAAAATGTGAAAGAACAATCCATTTACATTTAGCTGCCAAATTTAAAATTATTTTCTCCAAGCTTCATTCCATTTGTTGGGGTTTGGGCAAGCATGTAGAATCATTTAGGCCTGTTGCTTTCATCTCGCTCTCATCTAAATTCCCCAATTTAAAGGCAGCAGAGCATGGGGATAGCTCTGTCTTTCTGGCAGAGATGGAGGAGAAGCCATGGAGCTCCATTTTGATTTTAGATGGACTAGAAGTAGGATTTAATAATCAGCCTCTGCTCTGGCTGGCACAAATGATATGGGTTGCTAAGCCAGAATTAAGGAAATGAAAGAGAGGAGCTAAGAATTATCTGCCACAGTGACTGCAGAGGGAATCAGAGCAGGGGTTCCAGGCTCGGAGCCATCCCCATGTCCATCCCTGCTCAGAGCTGGGAATGCTGAGATGATGTTTCATCCATTTGATAGCTTGAGATGCCTGGGGGCTGCAATAAAATTCATTTCTTGCACTGTAAATCTTTTCTCTTTAAGCATGGAAGAGGTTACAAATGTGCATAAAATTGAAGTGCAAGTGATTACATCTCGCTCTGAGTCGGTATTGACAGCTCTGCCTGGCTCTGGGGTGCTGTGGGAGCTCCTTTCTTTGTGACCTGTGCTCAAGATAATGAAAACCAGCCAAGTGATGAAACTTATAAATCCAAAGAGGATTTCTGCTTCTGTGTATTTGTTTTCAATGTGTGGTTGGCACAGAGATGCAGCTGTTTCCCAACCTGTTACTCACATCTGGAAGGGGATGGGTGTAGGCTCCCACTGCCCCCCGCTGCTGGAATGGAATGAGTTACTGTGCCTGCACTGAACCGGAGACTGTGCAGAGGTCCTGGCTGTGTACGGACTGTATCCTTCAGCTATCCCTCGTACTCTTCTCCTGCTGGCATTGCCACTCTTCACCACTAATTGGCGGAAAAATAGCAGAAAAGGGCACTTGTTTCTACCTGCGACAGGAAACCTCTTTTTGAGGTGCTTAAGGCTCTTTTGTGAAAGGTCCCCTTTTTTTCCAAGCAAGTTATTCCCTGCAAATCCTCCGGAGCACCTTTATTTGCAAACAGGCAGGCAGGAGCCGGGATGTTTCCTTCCCACACCGAATTTGGTACCCAAAACCAGCTGAGAGCCCCGTTCCTCCCGCGGCCCCTTGGCGGGGTCCTTCACTCGGAGCTGAGGAAGGGCGCGGGCGCAGCCCAGGGGTCCGTGTCTCCCTGGGCACAGGGAATGGCCCAGCACTGCAGATGCTGCTCTTGGCTCGCTGCCAGCACATCTAAACCACAGGCCAGTCGAGGCTGACATAATTACATGTACATTAATTAACATGTATATGTTGTTTGCAAGAGGCCAATCTGTGTTCGCTGTCGGGGAGCCATCACCCTTTAACAGAACAGCAGCAGAGCGTGTGAGATCTGTATCTGCTTCCCGTGTAAAGAGCAGGGAATGCTCGTGTCTCGTGGATTAAAGCATGGCGAAGCCGGGTAACGCTGATGTTTCATTAGCGTCCCCCATTTTCATGTAAATTAATTTCTTTGAGGAAAATCAAATCCATACCTGGTGCTAATTGCCAATGATAATGATGAGCTGTGACTCAGGAGAGATTCATTATCGAGGTAGACTGCCTCTCTCCTGAACTCTGCAAGCCTGGAATGTGTCTGGAAGTTGCACAGAGGCTCAGCTGCAGATTGCTGGAGTTCGTGCAGGAGCAGAGTGGGGAAATGCACCAACAGCCATCAGGGGACATGATCCCCCCTGGCCTAACAGCCTTTAAACAAGGAAGATTGTCTTTCCTCTCCGAAAATAGCCACAGGGCTTTTATTGGTCGTTTTATCTGAATTATGAATGATGCTTTTGTCAACTACATTATCCTGGTGAGGCAGAGCCGTGCCAAGGATTGTGTCACTGTCTCAGAGCCCATCCAGGTACTCCTTATCCACAGCATTCCTTGGCTCCATCCCTTTGGCACCGGTGGTTCCTTGTCCTGTTGGAAATGAGAAGGGAATACTGGGGCTGAACTGGTGAGAAAACTCATCAGTAAATGATTGGTTTTGCTGAGAGCCCCAGTAATACCCAGGAGGCACTGGAGGGGTGACATGATCTGAACCCACAGTGGGAGCATCTAAATCTCTGTCATAGAAATGCTGCTGCTCTTTGAAATTGGAGCATGTAATGGGTAAAGCTGAAGTACATCACAAAATAATACATGGAATTACTTTGCAACCTGTTCCATGATGGCATTTTTTTTTCCCCAGGCTCATTTTACCCTTCTTCAGCGTTTAATAGTGTTCCCCAGTTCATTGGATATTTGTAGTGTAGCCTTGAAGGATAATGAGTTTTGTCCTGGCAGATGCTGGACACCCTTGTGTCCAAGAGAAGTTAATGGGAACTGAAGATGATCAGCACTTTGTGGGATCGGTCCTTGATGGAACAGAAAGCACTGACTCCTGTCTGGGGCACAAGGAAACAGCTGAATGAGGGTTTCAGGGTAATATTGCAAAGGGCTGCAGTTACACGTGGGGTTCTTACATGTCCATCTTGGAAATAGCTGGGACTAAAATGCTTTGTTTGTCGCTGTCAGTGCCGCAGTGAACAGCATGGGAAGTACTGATGCTGGGCTGCACTCGGAACAGTCTGAACTGCTGGGGGAGGGCAGAGCGCGTGTTTGTGAAAAACCAGCACTGATCTCTGACTGGGGACACCCCCAGGGGGACACCACAGCCTGGGTGGGGAGCAGAGGGAGCCGTGTGTGGTCTCTGAGGCGAGAGGATGCCCAGGGGGCTGGCAGAGATCCAGGGGATGTTCAGGGGCTGGCAGAGATCCGAGGGATGCTTGGGAGAGACACGCAGAGCTCTGGGAGGGATGCTCCGGGGGCGGGTAGAGCTCCATGTCCTGTCTGGGTCTGGCTTTGCAGAGGGGCTGAGAGGAGCCCTGGGATGCCCAAACCCAATGAAGTTTGAAAAGCAGATTTGCAGAACAAATCCAATTGTTGGTCTCGCCTCTCCCTCCGCAGCGCCTCTTCAATCTTCCTGAGAAAGTTTTAAAATTAAACACACCACGTTAAAAACATCATCCAAAGTGTGAGTGGAGTAAGCCCCAGCTTAGCAGGCTGGAAATATTCAGCAAACTGCTTAAATTATGCCAAATTCTCTCAAAGACTGTGGGATTTAGACTTCAATGTTTCAGCAAACTGGGATAACTGTAAATCCAGGCTCTTTCTTTTGGTCTCTGTGGAGTTTAGGTTGGATTTTAGGAAAGGTTCTTCCCTCAGAGGGTGCTGGGCACTGCCCAGGCTCCCCAGGGAATGGGCACGGCCCCGAGGCTGCCAGAGCTCCAGGAGCGTTTGGGCAGCGCTGCCAGGGATGCCCAGGGTGGGGTTGTTGGGGGGTCTGTGCAGGGCCTGGGGTGGGACTGGGTGATCCTTGTGGGTCCCTTCCCACTCAGGATACTCCATGATTCTGTGTCCTGGATCTGTCAGTGTTGCCAAAGTACTGCAGAACATTTTGCTTTGTGTTCAGCTGCAAATATTTGCAGTTTTTCCTGACGGGCGCGTGTAGCAGCGCTCATAAAGTTCTGACTGGTTTGATTTCCTTCTGTTTGCAAACAGATTGGATTCGAAGGTCATAATTAGGAAAGCTGGTACCTTCATCGCCATATTGAAAAATTCTCAGAAGTCATAAAACTTGAATAAGAATCACTTTATCCACGAGAAAAGCCAAGTTTAGCCCAGGAGATTTAAGAAGCTGGAGGAAATGTCACTGTTTTTATAAAAAAGAAATCTTAATAGGATCTGGTTGTGGTGCCTCGGCAGTGCAGTCACCCAGACTGCGGGAGCCTGCCAAAATCAATCCGTGCTAATTCTGTTTATAGTCGGAGCCGGAGCTCGGGCCGGCCCGGGAGCCGCCTGCCCGGCGTCCTGCGTGCGGAGCTGGGGGCCGGGAGCCGCCGCCGCGCCCCCACT